>CATKHM010000102.1:0-39564 GCA_949751825.1 Blepharisma undulans
TTCAAGATAAAGATAAAGCGATTGAGATGTTGAAAACAATGATAAGAGCGAAATCAGAACGGTTTATGGAGAAGATATCATAATATTTTAAATGATTATTTATAAAGGTTCAATAATTAAAAAATAGACTAATAAGAAATCCAAATTATCTATATACTTTCTGGTATGCATAGTGAATATAGTATGATCAGCCAATAAATTAATTGTTTTATTGAAAGCCTATCATAGCAAGCCTTTCTCGATATATTTATTATAGACGGCTTTTTTATTATTTCCATTTGTGTAAATAATAATTACCATTTATATGAATGCATTGTAAAAAAGGAGGATTATTCAGCTTGCTCAAGCAGAATTTGCATATAAATTTTACCTCAATTATTGGAAATATAATTTTTCAGAGATATGAAAATTTTCTGATCGTCAAAAGATCAATTCTTTTATCGCTTTATATTATTTTCAAATAAATAACAGTGAAATAAGTAAGGATATTTTAAAAGGATAAGAAATCTGAATATTGAGTTTATATAAACAGAAATTCTCAAACAAAAAAAAATTTAAGGCAAATACCTTAAGAAAATTAATTATAATTTGTGGCAATTTTGATTTAATAAAAGTCATTTTTAAAAAATCTTAATTTCTTAGCTAAATCAATGGAATTCAATACAACTAATTTATTAAAAAAGCTCTTAAATGCCTTGCCAAATTCTGCTGCTATTTTATAGCTTATATAAAAATATTTCAAAAGCAATAAATCCATAAAATGAAATTAAATTAATAGCAGTAACCTCCTGGCGTCAGTTATTACAGTTACTTGTAATTAATTAATACAGTCACTTATTTCATCTGAATAAAAATGACTTAAAAAATTAATGAAAATCAGTTTTTAACCAAAAGCAGACAATTTTGTATGGACTGTTATTTCATAAATATACCTCTCTTATTTTAAAATATTTTGCATAAGAACTAAAATATAAACAATATGAACACCATTAAGACTTACCTATGGCTTATGGTAATACTTTCTATTCCTCTTGCTGAAGCTTTAAATTTAATTCTTTTTCACAATGACACCATCTCAACAGCTGCTTTTAAAATTCTTCAGGAAAACCAAGCATTGTCTTCATACGACCAATATTCAGCCACAAATAATGAAGAATTATCGCCTTTACTGGATTCTTTAGAAGACCCAAAAATTTTGATTGATTTAGTCGATGATGTGGTGAATCATTATTATTTATCACAATTGTGTGAAAAAACAAAGACTATTCATTTAATTGTTGAAGATAGCCTTGATTATTTGACAGGCTGGACTTTTTCGGGGTCATCTTCGAGGAGTAGTTACCTGGAAGCGTTAAAAATTTTATTTGGCTATTTTAATTGAAGCCAAGGAATAATTTTCAATTCTAACCAAAATTCCTTCATTAAGGATTATTTACTTGATTTTTCAAATGATTTTAAAAGCGTTATCATTGAGCCAAATTCAAATATAAATGACATTGTAGGAAGAATTGCTGTGCCATTAGGTTCTACAATGTATTATATTTTTGGTGATGAAGCTGATAGTTTTAGTATGCAGAATGCGCTTATAGAAAAAAATCTTGCTACCATTGGGAATGGCATTATTTTGGGTAAGGAAAGCTATTTTGATGCCATTATTGATGGAAGTCTTATTATTTCTGAAGAAAATCAAGAGGGTACTGTTTCTAAAGAAATTTACATTTCTAATGCAATATTGCAGATTCTTTCCATTAATGAAGGCTTATTACTTTCTATCGATAATCCTTACCAAATCAAAAATGCCCTAGAAAAATCATGCTTTTCCCATTTTTGTCAAAATACATTTTCTATAGTAAATTATCAAAACAAACTTAGGACTATTGTCGGAAAATTTAACCCTTCTGGTATTTCTATATCCCAAAAGATAACTTTTCCAGGAAATACCACAAGTCCTCCAGTCTCTGAAAAGAAAACTTTACCTATCAGTATAAATGCTGGAACTACAAATTATGGTCTAGCATCATTTGCCACTCTTCCGGTATATGCCAGAGGAACCTCAATGGCAGTTAAAATGGTCAATAAAGGTCTTGGGATTCTTGAAAATTTTCAAATGAGCTTATTCGTTTATGACTGTGGAGCCACTTTTTATGATCCTACTTATGGATACAACTGCTTTCTAAAAGATATTGACAAATTTGGATTAGGAGCAGTTTCCTCCTATACATCAGGAGTCACGATGGGAACTCTTAAAACATTTAAACTTTTAAATATTTCTGTTCCAATCGTCGGATCTGTGACATCTTCTTCAGCACTAAACTCAACCTCAGTGTATCCATGATTTTCAAGAGTCCAAGTTTCTGACTCAAATTTAGCATCCCAAATGCCAAATTTACTGAAAGCTTTGGGTTGGCAAAGTTTTGCAGTTTTATATCAAAATGAAACTTGGGGAATTTCTTCATATATGGCATTAAAGCAGGTAGCTGACGATGCAGGGCTTAATATATTGATTGCAGCAGCAATACCTCCAGGCCTTACAAGAGATGGAATAGGTAATTACACAAATATTTTGCAAGGAATTTTAGATTCCAATGCAAGACTTGTAGTAGAATTTATGTATGATGACTTATTAGGTTACACATTAGAAAAATTTTATGACTTAGGTGCCAGAAACGGTGATTTAATTTTTTTTTCTGCTATTTCTGCAGCACTTATCGATATAGGATCCAAAAACGACACATTTAGATACAAAAGACTTGCAATTGGCTGCCCTATGCTTGTTTTTCAAGGCCCAGTCTGAATGGGAACATTAGGTAAAAATATTTATAATAATCTCAAAAATGATTATCAGACAACACCTAGTGATCTTTCATGCAATTTTTTTGATTCAGCTTTTTTAATAGCAAATGCAATAGATTTCATGATAAATAGAGGCCAAGATTACACTGATGGCTATAAGCTTAATTATACCATCAGAAATATCAAAATTTCAGGGTGTTCTGGGACATTAGCAATTTCTCAAGGTAGCAATGATAGAGAAATGGACTCTATGAGTATAGATAGCAATCAAATTATAAATAATTCCCTGGCGGTTTACCATATAGGCTTATATAGCCCTTATAGTACTCAATACTTAAGCATCGCTCAGCCTTTTGTTTATGATAACCAAAATACTACTATAAAACCCTCAGATTTGCGAAACCAAAACGGAAATTGCCCTTTCCCTGACTCAAAAGTCAGGACTTTTTACGATGGCCGCTACCTTGTATTTGGGATTTGTTTTTCTATTGCCTTGGTCACAAGCGTAATCACATTTTTTATATGAAAAAGATGATGGAACGTAAAAATCGATGACATGAAAGCAAAAGAAGAAATTTCTTTACAAGATTTTATAGTAGGTGCTACTATTGCTATAGAATTTTTCCAATTCGCCTCAATGGGGCCTGATTATGGCTCAATAAATAGTTTTTTGTCAGGAATTGGAGAAGCGCTTTCATTGAATTTAGGAAATTTAGTGAAATTATCCAATGGGGTTTTCTGGGCTATTTGTGACACAATATTAGCATTATCAATGACTTGGATAATTTTGTGTATCACTGTGTTTTATAGGCTTGATGAAAAATATAACCATGTGTTTCTTTTTAGGACTTTAGGACAACTCGCAGATTATTTGATGCCGATATTAGGAAATTTATGTTTTATTCCATTTGTGTCAGTACTATTAGATGTTTTTGTATGTGATGAATCAATAGGAAATCATTTTACTGACTCTTTTTTATCAAAAGATTGCTATCAGTTTTGCTGAAAAGGGGATCATATAATTTATGCGATTTTATCTGGAATTGCTATATTAACTTATGAGCCTTTAGCTGTCTTTTGTAGACCTCTATGGCAGGAATTTCAATCAGTTTTGCATGTGAAGACTTTGCCGTTATTTCTTATGGCGAAAACCATAATACAAATTACCTTAATTGTGATGAACAAAACAGTCAAAAGAGCTGAAGCGACTACTCATGGATTTTTATTTTTACTTGTCTTGCTTATTTATGTGATTTTTATATTCAAAAATAAGCCATATAATTATCCAAGATTTAGCTGGTGGCAAGGAGTTAGTATAATAGGAGTTATGTGGCTTGGACTGATGACGACTATAGATATTATGATAAAAAATAATAATTTTCCTTGGGTTTCTTTGGTTGCTGGAGGATGGGTTGTTATTGCATGTGTCGGGGTTTATGTGCAAAAAAAGAAATACCCAAGTTTATTATTTAGAAAAAAAGGAAAAGATACAAGTACACTTTTTAAATTTGCTTTTCAATTTGGAAATAGCTCGAAAATAAGGGCAAAAGAACTCAATAAATTTTCAACAAAAGTTATGCCGTCGACTTTAACTGTAAATAACCAATAAATCGCAGTTTTATCGTTAATTTGGTATATAATTTATTTACTGAAATGTAAATAAATGATTGATTTTAAGATGAGAAAAAATTCACATTTATTTTATTTTTAAATATTCCAAATGAGTATTAATATTTTATATATTGCAAAATAAGCTTAACAAATAAGAAAATAAGCCATAAAAAATCGCAATAAATTAGGTATTAATTGATATAAATTAAGATGAAGATATACGATTAACATGTCTTTTAAATTTAAATTTAAATTACTTTGGAAATAATATTTATAATCAAAACTTCAAAATGAATCATTTGTATGCTTATTTAAGAGTTTGAATATTATTGATATGAATAGGCAGAATTTTTGAATTATTTTTAATATTTTTTTAGATATGAAAATTGATAACATGTGGATGAATATATTTATCACAATTATTTATTACTAATTTTTAAAATTTGCCACTGATAATTTTCTGATAACCGTTTATATTAAATTCGTATAGTGTTGTGAGTATTTGTTCTTCTCTTTGGGGTTAAATTGAATTAATAGCATATCTCTTATGAAAAAGTCAAAAATCAGGGACTAGGCTTTAATATGGGATAATTATCAGTTTAAATTTCAGAGAATCTGATAACTAAAGCTAGCTTTTCTATTCAGTTGAAATCCCGATCTGATGGCAGTGTTTCTTATATAAGTTCATTAGCTCAAAACTGGCAAATTCAAGGGTAGACAGCTTAGGAATTTAAAGCAACTTCTAAACGCTATAAATGAATATTTATTATTTGGAAGTTAAAATAAATCTTGTATCCGATGTGTAGTCTTAAAATTTTAATTTAATAATTTCCATATAAAGAGCATTTTTTTATTACTTGCTATAATATAAAAAAATTATTTATGACAGATTTCATCGCCGCCTATCTCAAAGTTTCAATCATATTTTCAGTTCTTTTTGCTCAAGCGCTAAATCTAATTCTTTTCGCAAATGACACCACTTCAAGCTCTGCTTTAAATCTCCTTACAGAAAACCCTATTATTTCATCATTCGATTACTACACATCTTCCACATTAGAAAAAATAGAAATACTACTGAATGAAGTTGACGATCCTAAAATTTTGGTTGATTTAACAGAAAATGCTATAGATCATTATTATTTATCGCATTTATGCGGAGACTTAAGAATAGTTCATCTTGTAGTCGAAGACTCATTGAACTATTTTTCAGACTGAAGTTTTTCCTTGTCTTCGTCTAGATCTGGCTATCTTCAAGCTTTAAATGTGCTTTTTAGACATTTTAACTGGACTCAGGGTATCATTTTTAACTCAAATGAAAATACGCTTATTACTGACTATTTGGCTGATTTTTCAAAAAAATTTAAAAGTGTTACTATTGAGCCAAATTCAAATATAAATGACATTGTAGGGAGAATAGCAGTTCCACTTGGTGCGACTTTATATTATGTTTTCAGTGATATTGAGGATACTGAATCTATCCAAGAAGCTCTTGTTGCCAAAAAATTAGCAGGAAAAGGCAGTGGGATTGTGCTTGGAAAAGAAAGTTATTATAAAACAATAATTGATGGGAGTCTTCTGATTACTGAAGAAAGCCAAGAGAATACTAGTTCAAAAGAAGGGTATATTTCTAATGCAGTTTTGTATGTTTTGGCAGCTCTTGGAGAGTCTATTGAGAACAATTTTCAGATAAAAAATGAAATGGAAAAAATTTGTCCTAAAAATTATTGTAAAAATTCATTTTCATTGGTAAATTATTATAGTGGATCAAGGACTATTGTGGGAAAATTTAATACTACAACCATTTCAATAAATTCTCAAATAATTTTCCCAGGAAATACAACAAGTCCTCCTGTCTCTGATAAGAAAATTTTACCTATCAGTATAAATGCTGGTATTACAAATTATGGCAAAGCCTCATTTGCCACTCTTCCCATATATGCAAGAGGAACCTCAATGGCAGTCAAAATGGTCAATAATGGTCTCGGAATACTAGAAAATTTCCAAATGAGTTTATTTGTCTATGACTGCGGAGCCACTTTTTATGATCCTACATATGGCTATAACTGTTTTCTAAAAGATATTGATAAATTTGGACTAGGAGCAGTTTCATCTTATACATCAGGAGTTACAATGGCAAGTCTTGCTACTTTTAAACAATTAAATTTGACTGTTCCTATTATTGGTTCTGTGACATCTTCATCAGCATTAAATTCTACAACAATTTATCCATGATTTGCAAGAGTCCAAGTTTCTGACTCAAATTTAGCATCCCAAATGCCAAATTTATTAAAAGCTTTAGGCTGAAAAAGCTTTGCAATTTTATACCAAAATGAAACTTGGGGATATTCTTCATATTTGGCATTAAAACAAGTAGCTGATGAGGCAGGGCTGATTATAGTGAATCCTGAAGAATATAGAGCGATACCACCAGGACTTACCAGAGACAATATAGGTAATTACTCATACGTTTTGCAAGGAATTTTAGATTCCAATGCAAGACTTGTTGTGGAATTTATGTATGACGATTTATTAGGGTATGTTTTAGAAAAATTCTATGATTTAGGCGCTAGAAATGGCGACTTGATTTTCTTTTCAGCTATTTCTGCAGCACTTATTGATATAGGAGCAAAAGATGATGGTTTTAGGTATAAAAGACTTGCAATTGGCTGTCCTATGTTGGTTTTTCAAAGTCCTGTATGAATGGAAGAATTTGGCAAAAATATTTATAATAATCTCAAAAATGACTACCAGACAACACCTAGTGATCTTTCATGCAATTTTTTTGATTCAGCGTTTTTGATAGCAAATGCAATCGATTTCATGATAAATAGAGGCCAAGATTATACTGATGGCTATAAGCTTAATTATACCATCAGAAATATCAAAATTTCAGGATGTTCTGGGACATTAGCAATTTCTCAAGGCAGCAATGATAGAGAAATGGACTCTATGAGTATAGATAGCAATCAAATAATAAACAATATTCTCTCAGTCTACCATATAGGTCTATACAACCCTTCCAGTACTCATTACCTCACATTTTCAAACCCATTTTTCTATGACAATCAAAATACCACCATAAAACCCCCAGATCTGCGAAATCAAAATGGAAATTGTCCTTTTCCTGACTCAAAAATCCGCACTTTTTACGATGGCCGCTACCTTGTATTTGGCATATGTTTTTCTATAGCATTAGTCACAAGTATCATTACTTTTTATATATGGAAAAAATGATGGAACGTAGAAATTGGGGAATTAAAAGAGAGAAAAGAAATTTCTTTGCAAGATTTTATTGTGGGAGCGACTATTGCTGTTGAATTTTTCCAATTTGCATCGATGGGGCCTGATTATAGGTCTTTTAATAGTTTTTTGTCAAGTATTGGAGAAGCGCTTTCATTAAATTTGGGAAATTTTGTGAAATTGTCAAATGGGGTGTTTTGGGGTATTTGTGATGCTATTTTGGCGTTATCGGTGACTTGGGTGGTGTTGTGTATTACTGTATTTTATAGGCTTGATGAAAAGTATAGTCATGTGTCTATTTTTAGGTTTTTAGGGCAGATGGCAGATTTATTGATGCCGATTTTGGGGAATTTGTGTTTTATCCCATTTGTATCTGTTTTGTTAGATGTATTTGTCTGTGATGAATCAATAGGAAATCATTTTACTGATTCTTTTCTTGCAAAAGATTGCTATCAATTTTGCTGAAAAGGAGATCATGTAGCATACGCAATTTTATCTGGAATTGCAATATTAACTTATGAGCCTTTAGCTGTATTTTGCAGACCTCTATGGCAGGAATTTCAATCAGTTTTACATGTGAAGACTTTACCTTTATTTCTTATGGCGAAAACAATAATACAAATTACCTTAATTGTGATGAACAAAACAGTCAAAAGAGCTGAAGCAGCTACTCATGGATTTTTATTTTTACTTGTATTGCTTTTATATGTGATTTTTATATTCAAAAATAAGCCTTATAATTATCCGAGATTCAGCTGATGGCAAGGTATGAGTATCATTGGGGTTATGTGGCTTGGATTTTTAACAACCATAGATATTTTAGTAAGCAATAGCAATTTTCCTTGGATTGCCTTAGTCGTTTGTGGATGGGTGATCATTATATCTATAGGAATTTACGTTCAAAAGAAAAAATATCCAAGTTTTCTATTCAGAAAAAAAGGAAAAGACACAAGCACACTTTTCAGATTTGCTTTTCAATTTGGAAACAAATCAAGGGTTAGCGCTGATGAATTTAATAGAATGAGAAAATCATCAAAAATTGCACCATCTTCATCAAATGATGTTAAATAATGTGTATAGCAACAATAAATTGTTATTAAGTCTTAGAAAAAAGGGATAGAAATAAAATTCAGCTTATATTTTAAGCTTACCTTTGCAACAACAAATTTTGGTTGAAGCTCTTTCTCTAATAAAAATGCTTTTTCATATTTACTTTTCAAAAATGTAATAAAATTTTTAAGTCCAAACCATTGAAAAATATCGGCTATAAAATATTATAAAATTAAGAAACTTAATTATTCCACTTCTAGTTGAGTTGTTTATATGAATAAGCTAAATATATAGAACATTTAAGCTATGAAGCATTTTTTCATAGTCCTTTTTGTTTTGACTTTAAATTCAGTTGACAGTGATTGTGGGTTAGGTAACGGGTGTTTTCCAAATTTTCCAGATCCAATTCCTGATTGATGCAACGAAACAGATGGGTATACGAGAATTGGATTATTTTGTGTTCAATGTGCTAATGGTTGCAAAACCTGCTTTGGGAACGCAGTTTGATATGAATGCAGCTCATGCTATTCTGGCTACTATTTTTTGAATAATCTTTGCTTGCCAAAAACTCCTCTCCCAAGCACATATTTCAATTTCAACAAAATTTTACTTGGAGAAGAGGCAAATAAAATTTTTAAAGTTGGGTCAAATAATGCAAATATTTATCCTGTTTTTGATCCAAATGACCCAGTTCCTTCTATATCAAGAGGTTATTACTTTAACATGAATTCATATATGGAATCAGAAAGCTTTAATTTAAGCCCTTGATTTACAATTTCTATTTGAATTAAGCCTTATTTACCAGGAAGCTTTTTATTAAAAAAGGACTCAAGCAATGTATTACTTAATTTTTCAATATTATCTGATATTGCAATTTCTTTTAGTATAATATTGACTACTGGGGAACTTTTAAGTGTCCAATATACAAATGAATCAGGTTTTGTTAACAATTGAAATCAATTCAGCGTGACAAGCGAATTAACCAGCACAGGAATTATGAAAATCAAGCTTTTTCAGAATTTAATTATGCAAGATCAAACCCAAAGCAATGCCATAGGCTGATATAACGACCCAAATACAGGATATATAGGAAATGATCCTGAAGGAGGACGATCTTTTATAGGATTTATTTGAAGAATAGGCTATTATGATACCCCAGTCAATGAATTTGACGATTTTTATATACAGCCAGTCTGCCCTCAAGAGTGCTTGTTTTGTGCTTCAGACTTGAGTTGTCCAGATGATTGTAATTTTAACCAATTTTTAGAAAATGGAGTTTGTGTAGACTGCTTGGGTGAGTGTATGCATGGGTGTCGATTAAGAGAAAGGTGTAATTTGTGTGAGACAAAAGAATGCTCTTCGTGTGATGATTTTTTTGGATGCAACACTTGTGTGGCAGGAGGAGAATTGGCAGGCTCTGTATGTGGTTGCAGTTTAAATTCATTTTTCAATGAAACTACCAAGGCTTGTGAATTATGTGACAAAAATTATTGCAAAAATTGCCTAAATTCAAATTATTTTGACTGTAAAGAATGCTACCCTGATTTTGACTTAATTGATGGAGTCTGCTTAAATGCAGTCACATATGGCTGAAATAGCTTAAAAATACAGCCATACTTGGCAATCGACAGTCATTTCGGGACAGACACATATCAAGGCTCATTCGATATTTTAAATACTGGGACAAGTGGACTCTCGTATTACCCATTTAACAATCCTGAAACAGCAGACCCAATTCCAATACAAAACCGAGGCCTATATTTCAATAATGGAAAATATCTCAGTTCAAGTCTAGAAATCTCTTTTCCTCACACTTTTACAATGATTTTTTTAATTTATCCCAAAAGTGGCAGCTTTTTTGAAAAAGAAAACACAAGTATTAATGTTAATGGCATATCCAACCTTGGGTTTCAAGATCCCTTAAATAATATATTAGAAGTCAATGCTCTTGGCAATCTTCAAATTGATGCATGAACTTATTTTACATTAATAATTTCTTATGTTAACTCAACTACAACAATATCAACCTATTCGTATAAAATCTTGCTCTTTCAGCATTCCTATTATCCATATCTTTTCAGAGATTCAGGACTGTCTTATATGATATTAGGAAAAAGCCAAACCGATTTCTATAATGGGTTTATCTACTCATTTCAGCTATTTATTGGAAAAATATATGATTTAATTAACTATTTGGATATTTCATTGAAATTAAGTGATTTGTTTTCATGTGATTATAACTACACTTTCGATGAAAACGGAGAGTGCCTTCCATGCGATTCCTCATGTCCCATAGGATGTACTCGGCAAACAAATTGCAATTTATGTTATGATCAACTCTGTCGCAATTGTTCTGGACCTTATGAAGAATCTACTTGTTTTGCGTGTGCAGAGTTTGCTCATAATTTGTACCCCAATAAGTGTATTTGTGATGACAATGCGTTTTTAATCAAAAATAGTTCAAATTACTATTGTGAGCATTGTGACTATAATTACTGCTCAGTCTGCAATGATAATGGGTATTTTGAATGTAAAGAATGTAAAACAGGCGAATTTATTGATACTGTTTGTCTTAATGAGTACCCATATGGCTGAAATAGCTTTGCAGCCAAGCCATATTCTGTGATTGATACTGATTTCTGGGAAGGATCATACAAAGGCTCATTCGACATTTTTAAAACTGGGACAAGTAGTCTCTCTTATTATCCATTTAACAATCCTGAAGAAGTAGACCCAATTCCAATACAGCATCGAGGTCTTTATTTTACTGAAGGAAAATATCTTAGCTCAAGTATAGAAACCTTCTTTTCCCACACTTTTACAATGGCCTTTTTAATATATTCTAAAGGTGGTAGCTTTTTTGAAAAAGGGAGCACAATTATTACTAGTGATGGTTTAGCAAGCCTTGAACTTCAAGATCCTCTGAACAATATAACAAAAGTCAATGCATTTACCAATATTCAACTTGATACATGAACTTATTTTGCCTTAATAATTTCTTATGTTAATTCAACTACAACAATATCGGCTTATTCATATCAAAAACTTTTATTCCAGCATTCCTATTATCCATATCTTTTTAGAGATTCAGGGCTGTCCTATATGACAATAGGAAAAAGGCAAGATGATTTTTATACTGGCTTTATGTACTCATTTCAGCTATTTATTGGAGAAAACTATGATTTAATTCTCTATTTAGATGGATTATTAAGCCAAAGTCCTTTGCCATCTTGCGGTTATAATTACATGTTTGATCAAAATGGAGAGTGTCTCCCATGTGGCTCATCATGCAATATGGGATGCACACGGCTGGCAAATTGCAATTTGTGTAGCGACCAACTCTGCCGTAATTGCTCTTGGCCTTATGAAGAATCCACTTGTTTTGCATGCGCTGAGAATGCTCATAATTTATACTCTTATAAGTGTATTTGTGATGACAATGCATTTTTAATCAAAAACATTTCAAATTATTACTGCGAGCATTGTGACTATAATTACTGTTCAGTCTGCAATGACAATGGGCATTTTGAGTGTAAAGAGTGCAAAAAAGGAGAACTTATTGGCACTGTTTGCCTTGATGAATATCCATTGGGATATTTTCAATGCTTGAATGATTCCTGCACAATAACAGAAATCATTTCAAATGAGCCTTTCAAAGGAATTTATGGAGAGTTTATAAATGGTAACAGTGAAGACAACTTTTTCCATTTCAATAATCCTGAAGAGCAGGATCCAATACCTGCAAAGAATAGAGGGTTTTATCTTGATGGTGTTTCAAAATTTTTCCAAACCAAAAATTCTACTTATTTAAGCCATACTTTTTCAATTGGAGGCTGATTTTGGGTCTTAGGAACAGGATGTATACTTAGCCATGAAAATAGACTTTTAATAGCTAGTAATAGTTCTTTCTCTATTACTTTGCAAGATAGGGATCAAAAAGAGCTTTCTTTTGCAACTCCAGGCGTAGTTTTCTCAGGGTGGACTTATTTATCATTTACTGTTTCTTATGCAAATTCTACAACCTCCTTAATTTCCTTTCTGAATAATGCTGCTACTTCTCAAAGAGATTTTCCAAATTTATTATTCAGAGATATTTCAAATTCAACTCTTTTTATTGGAAAAAGCCAAAATTCTTACTTTCATGGATTCTTATACAATTTCAAAATCTGGAATTTTCAAAAAATTTCTTTTGACTATGAGTTTGAAAGCGAAATTTGTGGAAATCAAAATAAAGCAGCATGCTTGCCACTTTGCAAAATAGATGAATATTATCAAGTATGAGAAGGATCAGATCCATCCTGTGAAAAATGCCTCCATTCCTGTGATAGAGGATGCATTAGAAAAGATACATGCAATATCTGCCAAGACGTGCTATGTGCTGTCTGTCCTAATTTTGGAAAAACTCTCTGTACTCAATGCATCCCTTATGCACACGGAAGAGAAAAATGTGAATGCATTGAAAATTACTGTTTATCCCTTAATAGATTATCATGTATAAAATATCCATACAAAAATAGCCCAGAATTATATTGAATCCACTTTTTACCTGAAACAGCAGTGGTCGTTGGAAAATGAAGCGAAAGTTTTATTATAAACACTATTCACCCTTGGATGAAAAAAATTCAGCTTGTTCATAACGAATTTTTAACTTTTAATAGCCAGAATTGCACATTTGTCCCTTACTATGAGAATTTTACATGCACATTCAATGTACTTGTAGATCCAAGTTATGAATATCGAAATGGGCCTATTTTCATTGAAGTAAAATATCAGGAATATGTAGATTCATTCACTTTTCCAGTTATTTATGATGATTTTTCTGTTTCACTACAAGAGCACCCAGAGAGTCTAGGGGTTGCCTTATATGCAGGCTCTAATTATATCCAGATATCACCTGATAACGATTTATCTTTTAATAGAAATCTATGCACGGACGAAAATTGCAAATATGTTGCCTGTGAAAAATTATTATCTCAGAATTCCATCATTTCATTAGGAAAAACCATTAATTGCATTTATTCTGGGCCAAACTCAATTTTAATCGATTTCAGCCGTATAAGTGACAATATAACTTCTATAACTTTCAGAGAAAAAATTTTCTACGACTCATCATCCAATGAAACAAATTTAAAATACTTGACTATTCCTTGAAAGCTTCAAAAACCACCATTGCCAACTGCCATTATAGTCCCTGTTTCAGAAATTTGTTGCTCATGCAATATTATTTTGGATGCCTCTAAGTCTTCCACACGATTTGGCAGTTTATCCTATCAATGAATTTTCAATGATTTTATTCAATATACTGGCAACGATACCCAAAGAATTGCAAATATTACATTAGAAAGCTGCAATATAGCAAACGATCATCCTCAATTCAACGTTACATTAATTGTCACTGATAATCTCATGCAAAAAATAAATTCAACAATTACAGTAAAAATGACAACTGGCGATGTCACAATCTATGGATGGCAGGACCCAAATATTAAGGTAAAATCTGGGACTGTCGTCAAACTGATATTTGGGTATCGTCAAAGCACCAAGATTCGTCTTGATCCAAACCCATTGGTCATTTGAAGCTTGTACAAAAATTCAACATCAAGGCAATTATTGGGAAATAAAATATATGAGTTTTCAGGGGCTGAATTTTCTTATAATTTCGCTCAATGAGGAGGATATATAATAGTAATTGATGCATATTTCAATAACAACACTTACTGGGTATCAGCAAATGCTTCAATAGTTGCCACTCCACCCGTGCCTAATATTGTCATAAGTGGGGTAAATACTTATGTATATGCAAATTCAAATATTACTGTCAATTTAACTGGAAGCTATTACGGTGAAGTTTTTCAGATGGAAAAAGGCTATGCACTTATTAATCAAACAGATTGCTCAAATGGACATTTTGAGGACCTTTCAGGAGGCATTTTTAAGCTAAACATATATAACAAAGAAAAATTATTTAACTGTTCTTTTACAGTAGAACTTCGAGATTACCCTGAATTTGTCTCTGAAGAAAATTGACTCTACGTTGTAAAAGGAAACATCCCACGCGTTTATATTGTTTCTGAATATCCTTATTTGAACCCTTCAGTCCCTGTAAGACTAATTGCAAACGTCCCAGATTCTTTACGCATGATAATTTTGTGGAAAGAAAAAAATGATTACCCGTTTATAGCTACAACCCCTATCAGTCAGCCTAGTATAACAATAAGAGAATTCAGCATGCAATGTGGAATTTTTTATGAATTTGAAATTACTGTAACAGATCCAATATCATTTGTACCAGTAAAAGCATCTATCAAAAGATATGTAAATTGTCCGCCGAATTCAGGGACTTTTGAGGTAGATCCTATGGAAGGAAGCGCGCTTGATACTAAATTTAATGTTTTATTTGCGGGATGGAGTGATTTAGAAGGGAATGATCCTATTTCTTATCAGATTTTTATTAAAAAAGAAGGAAATATAATTACTATGATTCCAAAAACAGATGAAAATAGATTCCAAATAGTGCTTGGGGATAAAGGAAATGTGACGCTGATTGGAAGGATTTATGATTCTTTAGGGACTTTCAGCGAGGTTGAAACGCAAGTTATTGTTAATTACTCAGGACATATAAACGTAAAAGAAAGATCAGAAATTCTGCGTAACAATGGGATTGAAACAATGGACTCAAGCATGTTATTCTCCTCCATAAATTCAATTGCTATTTATTCTTTTCAAACAGCCAACAGCCAAAACGACTTACACAGCTGTATGGAAAATTTAGTTTACACCCTAAATAAATGAATGAACATTTCAATGCCCAGATTAGGGATTTCCGAATCCAGCACCGTTATTGATACAACAAGCACTTTACTAGGCAAAGCAGAGATATATAGTGAAGATCTTTTACTCAATATTCATGGAACCCAAAATGAAGCATTAAATCACACAAGTACCCTTGATATTCATACGTATAATACAATTCTATTTAGCCTGGACAAGATTCTTGATAGTCTTCAAACGCTATCAGTCGATGGTGATAGTAATTATACAGAAGCAGATCATTTCAAAATGATTAATCAAACTTATTCAGAAGGAAGTATCAAATACTTATTATCAACAAATCCTAATGAAGATCCTATTAAATATATAGGCAAGAAATACAACTCAACGAGTCTTTCAGCTGATGGAAACTCATTAGAAGATCGAATTCATTTCGATTCGCCTATTAATGGAAGCGCTGCTCAATTTAAGGTAAATACCTTCGAAAATCCAGATTCAACTACATATCTTGTTTCAATAATCTCTTTAGCTCTTAGCAACATTTCAGATTTACTTCCAACTTCAATTGACAATTCCTATGTGTCTTCAGACAAATATTCTTTCAATGGAGTATCAATTGCCTCATCAGACTCCTCCATACAAAAGGAATATAATTTTCCAAATGGCTTAAATTCCAGCTATGTGCAATCCAGCTTATCCAAAAATGTAGGATCACTCATAAATCCTGTTTTAATGGATTCACAATTAATTGATGTTTCCAGTAATATTTCATATATTACTTATAGTGATGATTTAAAGCCTCAATGTGCTGTTTATGATATGCAAATAGAAAAATTTTCATTTAAATTCTGTACATCAATTTTGGGAGAACAAGGGGAGGCTTCTTGTAAATGTGAAATTGCAGGGCTTGTAGGCGTGCTTGCTTATCCGACAATAGTAACTAACTTGGTAGCAAGAGTAGAACAAGTAAAGAATATTGGATACCCAACAATTGGCACGATCCCTATTATTTTGATTTATGGGGTTTTATTGACGGTGTGGATTTTGGCGTGAATTGATGTGGAAAAAAAAGATAAATCAGATGGAGAAGGTTATAAAAAGAAAGTGTTAAGCATGAACAACAAAATAATTGAAGTCATCAAAAACAACAAATACAAAAAAGACCTCAATATTTGAGACCAGCTTGAAAAATCCAAAAAGAAAAGTCTCTTTTTAGATATCGATAGCCAAGGAAAGTGCCTGTATTCTTGCTTAAAAGAAGAGCTCATCGATGGGCTTAAAGCTTTGGAAGATTGAAGAGAGCCTGATGAAATAAGTAAAAATTCCCAGATATCTCCATTGGATATCAACTTGGAAATTTTATCTGTAAGGTCACCAGAACAGGCAATTCTTGATAATTTATTATCAGAAGAAAATATTTGAACATATATTGATAATTACATTGACAGTTGCTACTGAAATGATATAAAAAAAGTGATAGACTCTTTATGGAAAAATAGTGAAGAATTTCAAAATATAGCCAAATCTATATACGAAAAACCTGATAAAATTATTGGGAAAATTGGTAAAATATTTAAAATTGTAAAAAGTCAGGCGATACTTTCTAGAAAGATTACAAATAAAATAAAATGCGCTATTTCATTTATATTTTGAAGCAGAGAAAATAATTATAAAAATAAGAAGTTAGATGATTTTGATGAAGAAATAAAAAACAAATCAAAGAAATATGAAAAAATTCAATTGGAGAGCACTGATAAAAAATTGCTAATTAAATCGATTAAAAAATTAGAAAATAATATTTTTGGATACTTGAAGGAAAAAGTAGAAAATTCAGATCCAGGGGAAAGATATATAAAAAATGAAAAGGATAAAAGTTTAAATGAATCCAATATTACTGCAGAATTTGAGCTCAATTTCCAAGATTCCCAATCAGATTCTTATCGCCCTAGTATTTTCAGCTATTCAAAGGAAAAATTAGAAATTTCCATAGAAAATGAAAAGGATAAAAATTTAAATAAATCCGATTTTAACATAGAAATTGAATTCAATTTGCAAGACTCTCAATCAAATCCTCTACGTCCTGGTGAAATAAGTATTTTTGTGAATGAAGAAAATTCAAATCAAGATGATAAGAATATTGCTGATAATCTGTTTCAGCTCAAATTAAATAATCGAAATAAAAAAATTCTACCCAAATCATATAATTATGAGCTAGAATCTACAACATTACTAGAAAAAACACTTTTATCAGCTGAAATCTGCAATATAAACAATATGAATTACAATAAAACCTTTTTTGGATTTTTCATCAAAAATAATGACATATTAGGAGTTATAGGCTTTACCGATCTAAACTCCCCAAGACGTTTTCGCCTGTCCTATTTGATGGTTACTGTTTTTACACAAGTGACTATTGCAATTTCTGTTTTTGATAGCTATAATCGACAGATAGAAAGAAAAGTGGACTACTTGTTTTTTTCTATAGAAAAGCAAGCATTGGCTATTGCAATAGTTTCGTTTATTTTTGGGCTTTTGCCAAATTTAATAAAGCTTTTTTTCAATTATAATTTTTTGAGTTACCAATTTGTGAAAAATCAATATTCGAAGAATTTTAATAAAAGTATCATTTTTGGGTATCTTTTGGTCGCTGTAATTGTTATGGGGGAGATTGTTTACTCTGTATCGAAACTTAGAACTTGCCCTATGACTAATTTTGATGAATATTTATCATATATAAGTAAGGCACTGATCCAATTTGTGCTTGTGAGTGGAATTGTTGTGCCTTTTATTATTGCAGGAGTTTGTTATAAATTCGAAAATTCTCTGGGAAATTGGCCAAAGACATTCAAGCACTTTTTCATAAGAATATCTCATAAGAACAAAATTCTACCTCAAATTGGAGTTAGCGAGAATTTTGATCAAGCTAATAAAGCTTAATAATTTTTCATGATTTTTTCTATTTAAATCTTTTCCTTTAAAGGCTCTTTAGTAATATTTTTAATGCATTAATCAATAATTATAAAATTATGACCTTTTTCCTTCTGTTTTTAAACCCTAATCATTGAAAATTATTTTTCTAGCTTGCACTGCTTATTATATCATTGTTATTTGAAAAAAATCCTTATAACTACCAAATGTTTAGCTGATGGCAAGAGACATTTAGTCAGCAAAAGCAATTATTCGTGAATTCTGAGTCATTTGTGGATGGGTTATCATTATACCTGTAGGAATTTATATTCAGAGAAAAAAAAATAGACAAAAAATATTCATAAAAGAAGCAAAAAATTACTATTGCACTCTTTAGATTTGTTTTCAATCTGATAATAAATCAAGGGTTAGTACTGATGAGCTTAATAGGACAAATAATCTTTAAAATTGTACCATCTTCATCGAATGATATATTAAATAATTTTTATAAATATAATAAATTTAAGCTGTCTTAGCAAAATAAAAAAGCTTATGAATAATGCTAAAATTTCTTTTAATTTTTACTATATGCTGAATTTTCGAAAAAATACCTTGATAAATAAATTAATCAATATTTTCTTCAATAAACCTGCTTTTTCTAATTATTTTTCATGATAATTGTTTTATTACTATGCCATGAATTTTTTAATTCAAGTAAATCTACTATAAAAGCTGCAAATATTTTAAAATTAAATTAAATCCCTCCTAATCTGATCTATTTTGTATAAAATAGCTAAATATGTAGAACATTATAAACTATGAAACATCTATTCACAGTCCTTTTAATTTTGACTTGAAAATCAAGTGAGGATCCAGACCCATCTGATTCAGGCCCACACGCAGTTCATTATATTCTAACTCAAGATCCGCCATGCAATACAGATGATGGGTATACTTTAATAGACACTTCCTGTGTCCAATGTTCTGATGGCTGCAAAACCTGCTTTGGAAGTGCCTTCTGATATCAATGCGGCTCATGTTATTCTGGCTACTTTTTTTTGAATAGTCTTTGTTTGCCAAAAACTCCTCTCCAAAGCACATATTTTCACTTCAAGAAAATCAGCCTTGACGAAGAAGAACATAAAGTATTTCAAATCGGATCAAATAATACAAATGTTTATCCTGATTTCGACCCGAATGACCCAATCCCTTCTATATCAAGAGGATACTACTTTAACACGAATTCATATATGAAATCAGAAATCTTTAATTTAAGCAATTGATTTACAATCTCTATTTGGATCAAGCCTTATTCAGCAGGAAGTTTCTTACTTAAAAGAGACTCAAGCAATAGCTTGCTTGATTTTTCATTAGTCTCGAGTGGAGTCGTCTCTTTTAAATTAATATTGGCAGATAAGGAAATTTTAACAATTCAATGTACATATCAATTGGGATTTTTTAATAGATGAAATCAATTGAGCGCAAAAATTGACATAAGTACTACAGGATGATTGACTGCTCAGATTTTTCATAATGGAAAGGCGCAACAACAAACTTCAAGTGGTAATCCAGATTGATATATTGATCCAAATATGGGATATATTGGAAATGATCCTGATGGAGGAAAAACATTTACTGGATTTATTTGAAAAATAGCCTATTATAGACCCCCAGATTACGCAATTAAAGATTTTTATTCACAGCCAAACTGTAACCCAGGGTGCTTGTTTTGTTCTTCAGACTTGAGCTGCCCAGATGATTGTGATTTTAATCAATTCAACGAAAACGGGGTATGCAAAAATTGCTTGAATGAGTGTGAGAATGGGTGTCGATCAGCAGAGTGATGTAATTTGTGTGAAACAAAAGAATGCTACTCGTGTGAGGATTTTTTTGGATGTAACACTTGTGGGATAATAGGAGAATCGGCAGATTCAGTGTGCAGTTGCAGTTTGAATTCATTTTTCAACGAAACATCCAAGGTTTGTGATTTATGTGATAATAATTATTGCAAAGAATGCTTGAATTCAAATTATTTTGACTGTAAAGAATGCTACCCTGATTTTGAGCTAATTGATGGAGTCTGCTTAAATCAAGTTCCATATGGCTGAAATATCTCAAAGGTAAAGCCATATTCTGTAATTGATAGTGAGTTCTGGTCAAATTCATATCAAGGCTCATTCGATATTTTAAGAACTGGGACAAATGAGCTCTCTTATTATCCATTTAACAATCCTGAAGAAGTAGACCCAATTCCAATACAATATCGAGGCTTGTATTTTGCCAATGGAACATATCTAAGTTCAAGTCTTGAAATCTCCTTTCCCCACACTTTTACAATGGCCTTTATAATGTATCCCAAAGGAGGCAGCTTTTTTGAAAAAGGAAGCACAAGTATCAATACTGATGGCTCAGCCAGCCTTGAGCTTCAAGATCCTCTAAACAATATAACGAAAGTCAATACTCTTGGAAATTTTCAAACTGATACATGAACTATTTTTGCCTTAATAATTTCTTATGTTAACTCAACTACAACAATATCAACTTATTCCTATCAAAAACTTTTATTCCAGTATTCCTATTATCCATATCTTTTCAGAGATTCAGAGCTGTCTTACATGACAATAGGAAAAAGCCAAAATGATTTTTATGATGGTTTTATTTACTCATTTCAGCTGTTTATTGGAGAAAACCATGATTTAGTGCAATATTTAAATTGATGATTGAGTGAAATTGTGTTACCATCTTGCGATTATAACTACATGTTTGACCGTAGTGGAGAGTGTCTCCCATGTGACTCATCATGTACTATGGGATGTACCCGGCAAACAAATTGTAACTTGTGTATTGACCAACTCTGCCGCAATTGCTCTTGGCCTTATGGAAATTCTATTTGTTTTGCATGCGCTGAGAATGCTCATAATTTATACCCTTATAAGTGTATTTGTGATGAAAATGCATTTTTAATCAAAAATATTTCAAATTACTATTGTGAGCATTGTGACTATAATTACTGTGCAGTCTGCAATGATAATGGGCATTTTGAGTGTAAAGAATGCCAAAAAGGCTCGCTTATTGGCACTGTTTGTCTTGATGAATACCCATTAGGATATTTTCAATGCTTTAATGATGATCATTGTCTTATAACAGAAATTAATTCAAAAGAGCCTTTTAAAGGTATCTATGGGGAATTTATAAATGGTTTTAGTGGGGATAACTTTTTTCATTTCAATAATCCTGAAGAGCAGGACCCAATACCTGCAGAAAATAGAGGGTTTTATCTTGATGGTATTTCAAAATTTTTCCAAACCAAAAATTATACTTATTTAAGCCATACTTTTTCAATTGGAGGTTGATTCTGGGCCTTAGGAGCAGGAGACATGCTTAGTCATGAAAATAGACTTTTAATAGCTAGTAATGGTTCTTTCTCTATCACTTTACAAGATAGGGACCAAAAAGAGTTTACATTTACAACTTCAGGCATGTTTTTCTCAGGGTGAATTTATTTGTCATTCGCTGTTTTTTATGCGAATTCTACAACCTCTCTTATGTCATTTCTGGACAATGATGTTATTTTTCATAGTGATTTTTCAAATTTATTATTCAGAGATATTTCAAATTCAACTCTATTTATAGGAAAAAGCCCAAATTCTTACTTTCACGGTTTTTTATACAATTTCAAAATATGGAATTTTCAAAAAATTTCGTTTTATTATGAATTTGAAAGTGAAATTTGTGGAAATCAAAATAGAGCATCCTGCTTGCCACTTTGCAAAATAGATGAATATTATCAAGTATGAGAAGGATCAGATCCATCCTGTGAAAAATGTCTCAATTCCTGCAATAGAGGATGCATTAGAAAAAACACATGTAATATCTGCCAAGACGTGCTATGTGCTGTTTGTCCGAATTTTGGAAAAACTCTCTGCACTCAATGCATCCCTCATGCACACAGAAAAGAAAAATGCGAATGCATTGAAAATTACTGTTTGTCTCTTGAAAGATTATCTTGTATAAAATACCCATATAAAAATAGCCCAGAATTATACTGAATCCACTTTTTGCCTGAAAAAGTCATAGTAGTTGGAAAATGAAGCGAAAAATTTATTATAAATACTATTCACCCTTGGATGAGAAAACTTCAGCTTGTTAACAACGAATTTTTAACTTTTAGTAGCCAGAATTGCACATTTGTCCCTTATTATGAGAATTTTACATGCACATTCAATGTACTTGTAGATCCAAGTTATGAATATCGAAATGGGCCTATTTTTATTGAGGTTAAATATCACGAATACGTGGATTCATTTACTTTTCCAGTTGTTTATGATGATTTCACTGTTTCACTAGTAGAGCATCCAGAACAGCTTGGGGTTGCCTTATATGCAGGATCTAATTATATTCAAATATCACCAGAAGATAATTTATCTTTTAATCGAAATCTTTGCATTGACGAGAATTGCAAATATGTTGCCTGTGAAAAATTATTATCTCATAATTCTATCATTTCATTAGGAAAAGATATCAATTGCATTTATTCTGGGCCAAACTCAATTTTAATCGATTTCAGCCATATAAGTGACAATGTGAATTCTATAACTTTCAGAGAAAAAATTTTCTATGACTCATCATCCAATGAAACCAATTTAAAATACTTGGCTATTCCTTGAAAACTTCAAAAACCACCATTACCAGTGGCTGTTATAGTCCCTGTTTCAGAAGTTTGTTGCTCATGCAATATTATTTTGGATGCCTCTAAGTCTTCAACACGCTTTGGAACTTTAAAATACCAATGAATTTTTAGCGATTTTATTCAATATACTGGCAACGATACCCAAAGAATTGCAAATATTACATTAGAAAGCTGCAATGTAGCAAATGATCATCCTCAATTCAACGTTACTTTAATTGTCACTGATAATCTCATGCAAAAAGTCAACTCAACAATTACAGTAAATATGACAACTGGCGATGTCACGATCTATGGATGGCAGGACCCAAATATTAAGGTAAAATCTGGGACCGTTGCCAAATTGATATTTGGGTATCGTCAAAGCACCAAAATTCGGCTTGATCCAAACCCATTGGTTGTTTGAAGCTTGTACAAAAATTCAACATCAAGGCAATTATTGGGAAATAAAACATATGAGTTTTCAGGGGTTGAGTTTTCTTACACTTTCGCTCAATGAGGTGGATATATAATAGTAATTGATGCATATTTCAATAACAACACTTACTGGGTATCAGCAAATGCTTCAATAGTTGCCACTCCACCCGTACCTAATATTGTCATAAGTGGGATAAATACTTATGTATATGCAAATTCAAATATTACTGTAAATTTAACTGGAAGCTATTACGGTGAAGTTTTTCAGATGGAAAAAGGCTATGCATTTATTAATCAAACAGATTGCTCAAATGGACATTTTGAGGACCTTTCAGGAGGAATTTTTAAGCTAAACATATATAACAAAGAAAAATTATTTAACTGTTCTTTTAAAGCAAAACTTCGAGATTACCCTGAATTTGTCTCTGAAGAAAACTGGCTTTATGTTGTAAAAGGAAATATTCCACGAGTTTATATTGTTTCTGAATATCCTTATTTAAGCCCTTCAGTCCCTGTAAGACTAATTGCAAACGTTCCAGACTCATTACGCATGATAATTTTGTGGAAAGAAAAAAATGATTATCCGTTTATAGCAACAACCCCTATCAGTCAGCCTAGCATAACAATAAGAGAATTCAGTATGCAATGTGGGATTTTTTATGAATTTGAAATAACTGTAACAGACCCAATATCATTTGTACCGGTAAAAGCATCTATCAAAAGATATGTAAATTGCCCGCCGAATTCAGGGACTTTTGAGATAGATCCTATGGAAGGAAGCGCTCTTGATACTAAATTTAATGTTTTATTTGCGGGGTGGAGTGATTTAGAAGGAAATGATCCTGTTTCTTATCAGATTTTTATTAAAAAAGAAGGAAATATAATCACTATGATTCCAAAAACAGATGAAAATAGATTCCAAATTGTACTTGGGGATAAAGGAAATGTAACACTGGTTGGAAGGATTTATGATTCTTTGGGGACTTTCAGCGAGGTCGAAACGCAAGTTGTTGTTAATTACTCAGGATATATAAATATCAAAGAAAGATCAGAAATGCTGCGTAGCAATGGCATTGAAACAATGGACTCAAGCATGTTATTCTCCTCCATAAATTCAATTGCTATTTATTCTTTTCAAACATCCAACAGCCAAAATGACTTACTTATCTATATAGAAAATTTGGTCTACACCCTGAATAAATGAATGAACATTTCAATGCCCATATTAGGGATTTCAGAATCCAGTACCGTCATTGACACAACGAGCACTTTACTAGGCAAAGCAGAAGTATATAGTGAAGATCTTTTACTTAATATTCATGGAACCCAAAATGAAGCATTAAATCACACAAATACTCTTGATATTCATACGTATAATACAACTCTCTTTAGCCTAGACAAGATTTTTGATAGTCTTCAAACGCTGTCTGCTGATGGTAATAGTTCTTATTCAGAAGCAGATCACTTCAAAATGATTAATAAAACTTATTCAGAAGGAAGTCTCAAGTATTTATTATCAACAAATCCTAATGAGGAGCCTATTAAATATGTAGGCAAGAAATATAACTCAACGAGTCTATCAGCTGACGGAAATTCATTAGCCGACAAAGTCAAATTTGATTCACCTATTGAAGGAAGCACTGCCCAGTTTAAAGTAAACAGCTCAGAAAATCCAGATTCAACAACATATTTTATATCAATAATCTCTATAGCTCCTCTTAGCAATATTTCAGATTTACTTCCAAAGTCAATTGACAATTTCTATGTGTCTTCTGACAAGTATTCTTTCAAAGGAGTATCCATTGCCTCATCAGACTCTTCCATACAAAAGGAATATAATTTTCCAAATGGCTTAAATTCCAGCTTTGTACAATCCAGCTTATCCAAAAATATAGGATCACTCATAAATCCTGTTTTAATGGATTCACAATTAATTGATGTTACCAGTAATAT
Organism: Blepharisma undulans; assembly: GCA_949751825.1. NCBI lineage: Eukaryota > Ciliophora > Heterotrichea > Heterotrichida > Blepharismidae > Blepharisma > Blepharisma undulans. The sequence goes on from CATKHM010000102.1 coordinate 25,430, forward strand.
ATCATATATTACTTATAGTGATGATTTAAAGCCTCAATGTGCTATTTATGATATGCAAATAGAAAAATTTTCATTTAAATTTTGTACATCGATTTTGGGAGAGCAAGGGGAGGCTTCTTGTAAATGTGAAATTGCAGGACTTGTAGGTGTGCTTGCTTATCCGACAATAGTAAGTATTTTTCAAAAAAGTTTGGAACAGGTAACGAATATTGGATACCCAACAATTGGAACAATTCCGATTATTTTGATATATGGAGTTTTATTAGCTGTGTGGATTTTGGCGTGAATTGATGTGGAAAAAAAAGATAATTCTGATTGAGAGGGTTATAAAAAGAAAGTGCTAAGCATGAACAACAAAATAATTGAAGTAATCAAAAACAACAAATACAAAAAAGACCTCAATATTTGAGACCAGCTTGAAAAATCCAAAAAGAAAAGTCTCTTTTTAGATATCGATAACCAAGGAAAGTCCATTTATTCTTGCTTAAAAGAAGAACTCATCGATAGTCTCAAAGCTTTAGAAGATTGAAGAGAGCCTGATGAAATAAAAAATACCCAAATCTCTCCATTGGATATCCACTTGGAAATTTTATCTGTAAGGTCACCAGAACAGGCAATTCTTGATAATTTATTATCAGAAGAAAATATTTGAACATATATTGATAATTACATTGACAGTTGCTATTGAAATGATATAAAAAAAGTGATAGACTCTTTATGGAAAAATAGTGAAGAATTTCAAACTATAGCCAAATCTATATACGAAAAACCTGATAAAATTATTGGAAAAATTGCAAAAATATTTAAAATTGCAAAAAATCAGCTGATGCTATCTAGGAAGATCACAAATAAAATAAAATGCGCTATTTCATTTATATTTTTAAGCAGAGAAAACAATTATAAAAATAAGAAGCTAAATGATTTTGATGAAGAAATAAAAAATAAATCAAAAAAATATGAAAAAGTTCAATTGGAAAGCATTGATAAAAAATTGCTTATAAAATCTATCAAAAAATTAGAAAATAATATTTTTGGCTACTTGAAGGAAAAAGTAGAAAATTCAGATCCAGGGGAAAGGTATATAAAACATAAAAAGGATAAAAGTTTAAATGAATCCAATATTAATGCAGAATTTGAGCTCAATTTCCAAGACTCTCAATCAGAATCTTATAGTCCTGGCATTTTCAGCTTCCCAAACGAAAAATTAGAAAATTCCATAGAAGATGAAAAGGATAAAAATAAATCTGATTTTAACATAGATATTGAATTCAATTTGCAAGACTCTCAATCAGATCCTCTTCGTCCTGGTGAAATAAGCAGTTTTGTGAATGTCGAAAATTCAAATCAATATAATAAGAATATTGCTGATAATCTGTTTCAGCACAAATTGAAGATTTCTGGCCAAAAACTTCAACCAAAATCATATAATTATGAGCAGGAATCCACAACATTACTAGAAAAAACACTTTTATCCGCTGATACCTGCAATATAAACAATATGAATTACAATAAAACCTTTTTTGGATTTTTCATCAAAAATAATGACATATTAGGTGTTATAGGCTTTACCGATCTAAACTCACCAAGACGTTTTCGCTTGTCTTATTTAATGGTTACTGTTTTTACAGAAGTGACTATTGCAATTTCTGTTTTTGATAACTATAATCGGCAAATAGAAAGAAAAGTGGACTATTTGTTTTTTTCTATCGAAAAGCAAGCATTGGCTATTGCAATAGTTTCGTTTATTTTTGGACTTTTGCCAAATTTAATAAAGCTATTTTTCAATTATAATTTTTTGAGCTACCAATTTGTGAAAAATCAATATTCAAGGAATTTTAATAAAAGTATCATTTTTGGGTATATTTTGGTCGCTGTAATTGTGATAGGGGAAATTGTTTACTCTGTATCGAAGCTTAGAACTTGTCCTATGACTAATTTTGATGAATATTTATCATATATAAGTAAGGCACTAATTCAATTTGTGCTCGTGAGTGGGATAGTTATGCCTTTTATTATTGCAGGAATTTCTTATAAATTCGAAAATTCGCTTGGAAATTGGTTGAAGAAATGTAAATACTTTTTTATAAGAATATTTCATAAAAACAAAATTCTACCTCAGATTGAAGTTGAAGAAAATTTTGACCAGGCCAATAAAGCTTAATAATTTTTCATAAGTTTCATATATATTTTTGATTGATTTCTTTAAATGCTTTATTGTTTAATTTCAAGCCTTTTTAGCAATAACGCTAAACGTCATGTCTTCTTCTTCTTCATCTATTTAATCGTGCATTACTTAGAAATAATTTATTAATGAAGATAAATTATTTTTTTATTAAATATCATGCAAAAATTATGTATTATAATAATTCATATAAGAGGATATATTCTCTAAAGCATCAAAGGTATATTTACTAAATTTTCAAGATTCTATAAAAATGAAAATGGCTTCAGTCAATGCTTTTTCGCATTATGTTACCAATATTTTGATTCCAAAAATAAAGTGGATTGATGATAAAATAGATTTACAATATAAACAAGATTTACAATCAGAAGGTTTTCTTAAAATATTCCATGAATCTTTTCAGAAGCCTGAGTTTAAGTTTTATAAAACGGATTACTATTATAAATATATCGAATTTATCAAGAAATACTCCACAGATATCGCAATAGTTGAAATTGTAGGATTACAAGGAAAAGCTTTGCTTTTTTATTTAGCAAAATGGTGAGAAAGGCATAAGGCCTTTTCTGGATGGCTAAATGAAGTATTTACATATTCTGGAAAATTGTTTCCAGATGATCAGGGACTTGATCCTCCTCATGAAGGGCTAAAACTGTTTAAAACTGACGTGCTTTATTGAATTCCTGAGGATGATATTCATCAAACACTTATTGAAATAGCTCATGACGAAAGAGAAGGAAGTGATATAAATTACGACTCTTTGATGGAATTTTTCATATTTTTATCAGAAATTCCATCAAGTGATTCTGATACTGATTTTTGTGATGAAATTTTTAAAAAACATGTAATGAATGAAATTAAGCTCTGATATGCTTCTAAGCCTGCTGGATGAATTTCAAGCCTTTTGATTCCTGAGGATTTTCAAAAAATAAATTCAACAGTAGAAGAAATCGAAAAATTCTGGCGATTTCCAAATATAAAAAATGAAATCCTTAAAATAATCGCTGGAGAGGTTTTAAAAAGAATTGCCTCGAATTTGCCAAATACCCAAAGTACTAGAGGAATGTGATTATTTTATCCAGATAAAAGAGAGGAAATCAAATTGATAAGCCAAGCTTTCAATTACTCAGAATATGCCCTTCAAAACGTTTTAGATAATTTTAAGTTTTATATCGAAGAAGAAGGCAAAGAAATTATATCTAAAAATAATAATTTTCAATAAAATCCACTTGATTTTTCCAAATCTTTGCTGAAATTCAAAAATGAGCTTGATATTTTAAGCCAAGATTTATTTGCAGGAAATTTAATATATGAGAATTTCATAATATCAGCTTTTAGATACTTCATGAATAATTTTGAATTTACTGCTCAATATATTGCATTATTCTGCGATTATGAATTAAGAAAAAGAATTATAGGGATTTCTGATATAGAGACTGATAAAAGATTAGATGATATTTCAATACTTTTTAGGTGTCTGAACAATAAAGATGTGTTTATCAATATGTATGCACAGTATTTAGTAAAGAGAATTATTAATAAAACGAGTGCTAGTAAGGATGCTGAGAAAATAATGCTGGAAAAACTCAAAGGAGAATGCAGAAATATTGATTTAAATAAAATTAATTGTATATTTCAAGATGCGGAAATATCTGAAGAAATAGTATGTGAATTCAACCAGAGAAATGGAAAAAATGGTCCTTATAATATTGAATTTTCGGTAAATATATTGAGAGGTGGTTATTTGCCTGGTTTAAAAAATGAAATCTGTATTTTACCTAAAGAAATCCAATGATTAAATCAAGAATTCTCAGAATTCTATATGAATAAATACAAAGGACGCAGCATTACTTGGGCTCCTGACTTAGGGACAGTTGAAATTTTGGGGCAATTTCTTACTAGAAACTATTCTCTTTTAGTTAATCCTTTTCAAGCTTCTGCATTATTTTTATTTAATAATAAAAATTCATATAGCATTCAAGAACTCAGAGAAGCAATCAGATTAAGCGAAAATACATTTAAAGCCAATTTCATTCCATTTTTTAACCCAAAAATGAAACTTTTTAATAAAGAAAGCAAAGGAAAAACGCTCAATGATGAAGAAATAATTTCAATCAATGAAAACTTTCAATCTGCGGCAATGAGAGTTAGCTATATATTGAAAAATACTGAAAAAAATGAAAAAACAAATGAAAATGAAAGGATAATTTCTGAAAGAAAATATATTTTGGACTCTGTCATTATAAAAGCTGCCAAAGCTAAAAGAGTAATTAAATATGATGAAATCATATCCGAAATAATGCAAAATGTAAAGGCATTTAAGCCTCAGCCTGGCATGATTAAGACTCAAATCGAAAATTTAATTGAAAGAGAATTTTTAGTCAGAGATGAAACCGATAGCTCGACATATAAATATGTCCCGTAACTAATATCAATTTATAATTATTCTTTCAACCGTAAGCTTGAAAATTGTGATTTAAATTGTTTTTTTATATTTAATGATATTTTCTATTTTCAAAGAGCCAAATCTTATAATGATAAACCATTTCCTTTTTTATAAATAATTTTAATTTATGAAAAGCAAGTGTAGGTTCATTTTTTCTCATGAGATGCCTACTTCCTTCTAATATTAAGAAAATTTTGCATGCTAAATTGAGGGATTTAGCAAAAAATTAAAAAAATTATAAGAATAAGCCATTATTTGCTTAGAATTTTCATGGTCTTATCCATAGCTGTGCCTGGTAATATGATTCTCTGCTTGGATCTGATGGAACTCAAATAGGATGCCTTCCTCTTTACGTTCAGGACTTTGGGGACAAGCCTTATAATCTTCATAGCCAAATAAGCAAAATAAGGATTTTACAACTGACGAAAACAAAAATTCCATGTTTTTATTCTAATTATTTGTCTCAAATATATTCATCGACATAAATATTATAGACAATTAATTTAGCTTAAAAATATCAATATTTACTTACAAAAATTTCATCTTTCTATAATTTTCAATAATAATTAAAATGCCCAGAGAGCCAAAGTGTGATTTTAACTGAATTAACTGCGAATTTGTTTCTAAATTGATAACCAATATTGAAAATGAAAATAAAACATGCTTAGGTACTGAAGATTATATGAAAGCTTATAATTATGTCTATGAAAGCTGAGTAAACAGTAAAAACGATTTTGAACTAATATATGATGGCTATATAAAGATTATTCAGCATTATTCGGAAAAAGTTACAAGCCCACAAATTTTAGATTTGCATGGAAAAATTCTTTTGGTTAATCTATTAAAATGATGGAAAAAACATGAAATTTTTGTTTATTGGGTGAGAAAAATATTTTCATATATTGAGCATTACTATGACGAATATTTTTTCAATCAATTTTCTTTCCCTCAAGTTGGGTTGAATATTTTTAAAACTCAAATATTCGATAAAATTCCTAAAAGTGATATTATAAACGCTTTAATTGATCTAATCCGTGATGAAAGTGAAAATAACATTAATTATGGATTTTTGGCTGAAGTTTTTATATTTCTTGCAAAAGTTACAACAAACAAAACAAATAAGGGAAATATCATCAAAAAAGAAAATAAAATTTTATGATGCGGAGAGTACAATATTATATTTTGTGAAAAAATTTTTGATAAAAATCTATTGAAAGAAATCAAAAAATATTATTCTTCAAAGCCTAGAGAATGAATGACAAGTCTTTTAATTGATGAAAATTTCCAGAATGCAAAAAAAATAGTTGAAGAAGTAAAAGGATTTGAGTTATTTGAAAATATTCGAAATAAATTGCTTAAAGTAATCGGAGAAGAAATTATAAAAAGAATTGTTTTGAATTTATCAGAAGACCCAGAAATTAGTTACATGATATTATTGTTCAGTCGAGAAAGAGATGAAATAAAAATGATGTATGAAATTTTTAAAAGTTCAGAATATGCGCTTCAAAGCATTATGCCTATTTTTGAGTTTTATATTGAAACAATAGGCTTAAAAATTATATCAGATAAAAATGTTCAAAAAGAACCACTTGATTTTGCAAGAGCTATTCTGGAGTACAAATATGAAATTGACAATCTGTGTGGGTATTTATTTGCTGGTTCAACATTTTATGAAAAGAGTGTCAATTTAGGGTTTCAGAATTTTATTAATAATTTTGAATTTGCTGTTCAGTATATTGCTTTATATTGCGATTATGTAATGAGAAAAGAACTTATAAGAATTTCTGATATAGAAATAGAAAAAAATTTAGATGAAATTGTTATGATTTTTGGATGGGTGACTAATAAAGATGTGTTTGTAACTTTATACGCTCGTTATTTAGCAAAGCGATTTATTTATAAAAAAGGCTCAAATAATGATGCTGAAAAGATTTTGATAGAAAAATTCAGAGAAAAGTGTAGATATATTGATGCGAATAAAATAATCAACATATATAATGATATCGCAATATCTGAAGAAATAACAGCTGAGTTTAATCAAAGAAATAAGAAAAATTGGCAAGAGAAAGCTGAATTGTCTATACACATCTTAAGTATTAGCTGCTGGCCTGAATTATCATCAGAAACTTGTATTTTGCCTGAAGAAATGCAAGTATTGAGTAAAGAATTTTCTGAGTTTTACAAGAATAAACACGAAAACCGCATAATTGCTTGATCTCATGCCCTAGGAACAGTTGAAATTTCTTGCTCATTTCTTTCTCGAAATTATACTTTTATAGTTAATCCTTACCAAGCAGCTGCTTTACTTTTATTTAATAATAAAAATTCATACAGTGTCCAAGAACTCAGCATATAAGGATTTGAAATTTTTTATTATTTTGAATTTTACTTACCGTTAGCGTTCAGGAAAGGAAGAGAACCTTATGAAATTTCTTTGCATAATAAAATTATCTACTATGAAGAATCAAAATATTATTCTCTTAAGTACAGAATTACAAAATTTTTCATAAAATCTTATCAATCTACAATTTTAATAATTTATTAAAATGGATACATTGTCAAAGAATTCTTTGGTTTGAATCAGATCTGTATTCATTGATATATTTAGAAAACAAATTGAAAATGAAAAAGAAGTATATATAAAAGATAAAGATTTTATAAAAGCTTGTAGTTCTGTTTATGAATTTTATAATAGAACTAAAAATCTTAGGCTTTTATGTTCTGAATATATGAATATTATTCAAGAGTATTGCAAAGTTCCTTCAAGTGATAGAATTTGAGGATCGCATGGAAAAAAATTTCTAAATAATTTATTAAAAAGATGAGAAAATTATGAAAACTTTATTTATTGAATGGGAACAGTATTTTCATTGTATGAGGATGAAGCGAAAGATAATTTTCCCATTCATCTTTGACCTATGACTTTTCCTCAAGTAGGGTTTCATATTTTAAGAACTGAATGATTTGATGAAATACCTAAATTCAAAATTGATAATGCCTTAGTTGATCTAATCCAAAATGAAAGCGAAAATTGTATTGATTATGGGTTTTTAAATGAATGTTTTATGTTTCTTGCAAAAGTAACAACAACAGAAGGAGATGTTATCAAAAAAGAAAGTAAAATATTATGATCAGGAAAATACAATACTGAATTTTGTGATGAAATTTTTGAAAAAAATCTATTGAAAGAAATCAAAATATATTATTCTTCAAAACCTAGAGAATGAATGGCAAGTCTTCTAATTGATGAAAATTTACAAAAAGGAAAAAAAATAGTTGAAAAAGTGAGAGAATTTGAGCTTTTTGAAAATATTCGAAATAAGCTGCTTAAAGTTATCGCAGAAGAGATTATAAAAAGAATTGCTTTGAATTTATCAGAAGATCCAGAAATTAGTTGTATGAGGTTGTTTAGTCAAGAAAGAGATGAAGTAAAAATAATGTGTGAGATTTTTAAAAGTTCGAAATATGCGCTTCAAAGTATTATGCCTATTTTTGAGCTTTATATTGAAAAACGAGGCTTAGAAATTATATCTGATAAAAATTTTCAAGAAAACCCTATTGAATTTGTCAGGAGAATATTAAAATATAAAACTGAAACTGATGAGCTAAGTGAAAATTTATTCACTTGCACAGAAATCTATGAAAACAGTGTAAATTCAGGGTTTCATAAATTTATAAATAAATTTGAATTTGCTGCTCAATATATTGTTTTATATTGCGATCATGTAATGAGAAAAGAACTTATAGGAATTTCTGATAAAGAAACAGAACAAAAATTGGATGAAATTGCTATGATTTTTGGATGGATAAGTAATAAAGATGTGTTCAGTGCCATGCATACTCGCTATTTGGCCAGAAGGTTAATTTATAAAACAAGTGTCAATAATGACGCTGAAAAAACTTTAGTAGAAAAACTCAAAGAAAAATGCAAATATATTGATACGAAAAAAATAGTTAGCATATATAATGACATCTCAATTTCTGAAGAAATAACAGCTGAGTTTAATCAAAGAAATAATGAAAATCGACAATGTAAAGCTGAATTGTCTGTTTTCATCTTAAGCTTTGACTGCTGGCCTGAATTTTTGCCTGAATATTGTTATTTCCCTGAAGAAATTCCTTAGTAAAAAATTTTCGGAGTTTTACATGAATAAGCACAAAAAACGTATAATTGCATGGGCTAATGGATTAGGAACAGTTGAAATCTCCTGCTCATTTCTTTCAAGAAATTATAGTTTTACAGTTAATTCTTATCAAGCTGCTGCTTTACTTTTATTTAATAATAAAAATTCATACAGTGTGCATGAACTCAGAGAAGCTATCAGGCTCAGTGAAAATACGTTTAATTCAAATTTTATTCCATTTTTAAATCCAAAAATGAAACTTTTTAATAAAGAAAACAAAGGAAAAACACTAAATGATGCAGAAATAATTTCAATTAATGAAAAATTTCAGGCTTCAAAATTGAAATTAAGCTATTTACCAAGAAATGCTAAAAAAAATAAATATTCAAACGTGAAAGAAGATGAAAAATTAATAATTTCTGAAAGAAAATATGTCTTGGATTCTGAAATTATAAAGATTGCTAAAGCCAAAAAAGCGATTAAGTATGAAGAGTTTATCAGTGAAATTATAAAAGAGGTAAGAACATTTAAACCTGAGCTTAGTATGATTAAGTCTCAAATAGAAAATTTAATTGAAAGAGAATTTTTGGCTAGAGATGAAGCAGACAGCTCAACTTATAAGTATATTCCATAAATTAATCAAAAAATTTTAATAGTTTGTATATAAATAATATTTTCAATATAAAATAGTAAAAATTTTGATTTGTAGAATAGTGCAAAATGGAAGAAGTTTTGACTTGCTCTATGAACTGCCAAAATAAGCCAATATATATATGCGACTGCAAAAATCCAAAACAAGCGCTTTGTCAATATCATGCTGGTTTGCATTTAATGGCAGGCACAAATCATAATTTTACTCGAATTTCTTCAAATAAAAATTCCCAATCCCAGCACATAATTTCACAATTTTTACATAGATTAAGCCAAAAAATAAAGCAAGATAAGCAAAAAATAATCCAAGAATCTTCATTACTTATAAATATAATAAGTGAAGAAACCAAAAATTCAATAAAAAAACTTAAAATTTTGGAAAATTTGGTTAATGAATATATACCAATTTGCTCGAATTTACAAGAAATTAATAATTCAAGCAATAATAGCTTTATTGAGTCACTATTAAAATTATCAGCAGATGACTCAAAATGCCTTAAAATTTCAGAAAATTCTATAATGCAAATCAAAAATAAAAATTTGAAAGCTAAATTGGGGAGATTTTTTGAGATTAAAAATCCTAAAAACGTATTTGATTTAAAAAATTTTGGGATTTCAAAGCCAATTATAAAATATTTTAAAGAAAATTGGTCTGAATTGCATAGTATAAATGTCGAATCTCTTGAAACATCATCGCTTGGCATAATAGAAAAGGCAAGTTGATGCCTATGGGATCCTACTTGTCTATTAAATGATGGCTCAATATTTTGCTGCTGTGGGTGCTCTACATATATTATAACCCCTGAAAATATAGTAATACCTTTGGATTCTTCTCAATACAGCCACGAATCTGGCCTTATAGCAGTCAACGATTTTGTCTATATGTTTGGTGGCCAAAGAAATATTTCAGCAAAATTTTCATTAAAATTTGGAAACTGAACTCCATTAACTCAATATCCTATAGCAAATAATCAATTTATATCTTGTGCACATTTCAATGGAAATATAATAATTGCAGGCTATTCCAATGAGGTATTCGCTTATAATATAGCTGCAAATTCTTTTTCAAATGTTCCTATTGAATTGCATAAATTAAAAGGAAAAACTTGTCTGGCGACTGAAAATAAATGCTTTATAATTGAGTATGGAGAAAATTATTATGAAAGTGGAATAAATAATATCAATTTATGAATGCGTATTGGAAATGCTAATATGCTGAATGGAACCTGGCCTCGCCATTCTTATAATTTATATTGAAACGAGGGGTTTTATTTTATTACTACAAATATGAAATTAATGAAATTCGATTTGAAGAATAATCAGTTGAAATTGCTAAAAAATTTATAATTATCTAAATAGAAAACATTTTTTAAAAATTATTTGATTAAAAATATTTTTTATATTTAATCATGATTGTATGCATGGTGAAAAAGTTTTAAATCCGAAATATTTATAATAACCAAAAATATTCAATTATAGATAGCAATCAATGAATTTTTTGCATTTTTGGCAGATCTATTATAATTATTTATAATAAAATTAATTTCATATGGGTTTGATAGAGAAAAGCACGAACGAATTTCTAAAATGCTCTATGAACTGCTAAAATAAGCCAATTTATATTTGTGATTGTTTTTGATGAAAATATTCTTCTATGCCCAGAACATTGTGGAGCTCATGGAGAAATACCAGGGAATCATCATTTCTCAAGAATACTGATAAGACCTAATTCTCAAACCAAAATAATTATTGCAAGCCTCTTTAAATCTATAAAGCTTCAAATAAGGCAGAGTCAACTTAAAATTATCCAAAAATCAAGCTTTTTAATAAAACAAATAAATGAATCAGCTAAAATTTCTGTAGAGAAGCTTTTATTAATAGAGAAGAAAGTAGACGAATATATTTCCCTCACAAATAATTTAGAAGAAATCAATAATTTGCATAGCCAAGGCTTTATTGAATCCTTATTAAAATTATCTGTTGAGGATGCATCAAAAATAAAATTTTCAGATGAAAATATAGTAAAGATAAAAAATGAAAATTTTGATGAAAAAATAAAAAATCTTTTTATTATAGAAGATGACAAAGCTGTATTTCATATAAAAAACTTCAGAAATTTTAACCCAAAATTAAAAGGAAATTTTGAGCCTATTATAAAATTTTTCATAAATAAAATGCTATATGAACTCGATATAAGAACAATTTCCATATCATCACAAGTATTTAGTATAAATGGGTATTATAGTGGCCCTACATGTTTATTAAGTGATGGCTCTGTCTTTTGCTATTTATCTTCAGAAGCTTTCATTATAAGCCCTAAAAATTCAAAAATCAATATAGATTTTTGAAAGCCTAGCAATTATTCGAGGCTTGTAGAAGTAGATGAGTTTGTATATTTATTTGGAGGAACTGATCGTGCTTCAGCTAAATTTTCACTTAAATCCAAGAATTGGATAGCCTTGGCACCATATCTGATATATAATAACAGATTTATTTCATGTGCCCATTTAAATGGAGAAATATTGATAGGAGGTTTTGAGTGTCAGCTTATATCTGCATACAACATTTTGTATAATAAATTTGCAAATATTCCAATTTCATTGTCTAATTGTACTGGGAAAACTTGTTTGGCTACTAAAAATAGAGCTTATATAATTGAGCATAATAGGAATTATTATGAAAGCGGATTAGATAATATCTATGAATGAGTATTGATTGGTAATGCTTATATGCTTACAGAATGAGATCATATGTATTGAATTATGAAGACAATTTATATTTTATTACTATTGATTGAAAACTTAATAAGTTCAATTTGAAAAATAAAGAATTAAGCTCTTTTCATCTTGAAATAAGTTAAAAATTAAAATTTAATTAATAAATCAATGATTTGTCTCAATAAAAATCAGTTTAATTATGAAAATCATATAAAAATCATTATTTATTATGATTTGTATAAAACCAGCAAATTCTTTAAAAGTTAAAATATAAATTTTACACTTTTGCAGTCTGGTCATAAACAAATGGAAGATCAGAAGCAATATTCAATCAAAAAACATCCCTTCAAAGTCGCAATAATAGGAGATCGGGTAGTTGATAAAACAAGTATTTTGGATCGATTTATTGATAACAACTTTGGTGTACGCCCTCGACAATCAGGCCCGGGTGAGTCCGTAAAAAACATATAGACCAATACAATGGTTGAGCTGAATGGCATGAAAATACATCTCCAAATTTGGGATACAGCTGAAAATATAAGATTTAGACCCTTTATTCATGACTCTCTGAAAAACGCGAATGGTTTTATTATTGTATATGATGTGACTGAAGCAAAGTCATTTCATTCTCTAGCATATTGAATAAACCTAGTAAAAAATCAGGGGCTTGGTAATAAATCAGTCATAATAGTGGGAAATAAGTCAGAAAATAAAGTTAAAAGAAATGTTTCATATGAAGAAGCTAAAAATTTTGCTGATAGAAATGGTGCATACTATATTGAAGTTTCAGCATTAGCAGGCCATAATGTGAAACAGCTTTTCATAATATTGGCAGCAGATATAGCTTCTATGTAGGATTAATTATTCTAATTTTCTATTCTTTTGAACAATTTTTATGATAAATATTGAAAAAATTAAATTTTTATGAATTTATTGGAAAATTAATACTGACTGGAAGGGAGCAATATAATTTTCAAGGTCTTTTTTTTGATCAGCGCGTAATAAGATTTATTAGTTATAAATGCTTTTTCTCTACAAAAATATTATATATATATACATTTCTTACGGAGGTCCGGAAAAACCGCTAAGCGGTTTTTTTCGTTTTGCTTATTTCTCTCCTATTCTTGATAGAATTATGCAACAATTGGCCAAGTATGAGGGCTAAACAGAATTTATTAATTTGAGATAGCAATGCTCATTTAAAATAAGAATGCTGAAAATTAATTCTAAAATGATCAAATCTTATAAAAATAAGGTATCTTCGACTTGCAATCTATTATTTTAATATATTATGATAAATATGAATAAAAAGTTATATGATTTTTTGCTTTAATTATATGCAGAGCCTCACTTCCAGGATTTTACTCTATATTTGATTTAAAAAATTTTGGGATTTCAAAGCCAATTATAAAATATTTTAAAGAAAATTGATCCGAATTGCACAGCGTAGATATTGAGTTTCTTGAAGCATTATCGCTTGGCATAATATATAATGCAAATTGATGCCTATGGGATACTACTTGCCTATTAAATGATGGCTCAATATGCTGGCTTGGGATTTGCAAGAAATGTTTCACTTGAGGAAGCTAGAAATTTTGCTGAAAGAAATGGAGCAATATATATTGAAGTTTCGGCATTAACAAGTCATAATGTGAGAGAACTTTTCAGAATATTGACAGACTATATGATTTCTATGGTGGATTAATATTCTAGTTTTCCCATTTTTTTGAGCTATTTTAATTGGTAAATATTGGCAAGATTAAATATATTTATGAATTTATTGAAAAATTGACAAAAATATATATTTTCCACTTTTACAATCTTGCCATATAAAACCAAATGGAAGATCCCCAGTAATAGTCAACCAGAAGACATTGCTTCAAAGTCACAATTATCGGAGACGTTGTTGGCAAAACAAGTATTTTGAAGAGGTTTATTAAAAACCGCTTTGAAAGTACAGATGAGTCTAAGTTCGTAAAAAACATATAGCAATTAGCAATGTTTGAGCTGAATGGCAT
>CATKHM010000103.1:4037-24337 GCA_949751825.1 Blepharisma undulans
GGATCACTTGTGACGGCTCTTTGAAAAGGAGGATCTTTGGAAGTCATTATGAATAATATTACACCCGCTGCGAAGATATCAACTGCAGGGCCTTGGTAAGGCTGAGATGTAAGCATTTCTGGAGCCATATACAGCTCATTTTTTCCTTTTGTTTTTAAAAATCCATCTCGGCCAAGAATTGATGCTGAAAAGCCGAAATCTGAAATTTTTAAATTAAAATTTGGATCAAATAATATATTTTCTGCTTTTAAATCTCTATGCGTTATCCCTGAATTGTGGCAACATTCTAAGCCTGCTATAAGCTGATGAAAATAAAATCTTGCCACATTTTCATTGAAAGCTCCAGTTCTATTAATTATATCAAATAACTCTCCGTTCACACACAATTCTTCCACTATATACATGCACTCATAAATTCCTCCTTCATTCTTTTTTACATATACCCCAGATGTTGAGGCACTTACAATAGTAACGACATTTGGGTGCTGAATTCGTGAAAGGCTGTTTACTTCATTGAGAAGTGCTTCTCTGAGGCGGCTTGAGGAAGCTTCAGTGTGAGTTTTGATAATTTTGGCTGCATATAGCATTTGAGTTTTTGAATTCTGGACAAGCTTGACTTTGGCTGTGATCCCACGTCCTAAGGTCCGGATTATGATATAGTCGTCTAGGTGGCTATATGAAGAAGTCATGAAAAATTATTATTTATTGATTGAGATTTATAAAAGTTTGGAATCTTTATAAATGGAAGATTTTTTAATCGGCAAATATATTTTGCTATTTTAACTTTCTGATTAATAACTAAAAATGGTAATTTTTATTAAATATTGTGTATTAGCCTATCTCAGCATTTAAATACCTTACTAATTTTTCTGCTCTAAATATTTTATATAATTTGCATTTGAATACATATAAAACAAACCTGGAATTAAATAGTACTTCGGTAAGGCATACAAAGTATTACATATAAATCCTCTATAAAGCCCATCAAAAACTCCTTCTCTTCAATAAATTTTTACCAAAGCGTCTATAGCATTTTTATACCTAAATGGCATGAAACTATATGCTTGAGCGTCACATCTTCTCTGTGCAGTGCTTATAGGATACAACAAAGTGTGGATTAATAAAATGTCTATAGATTTCTCAGTGCTTCATCCACTTTCATATGCTTTCAGTGCATAACACCAACACACAAAATTTATAAAAAGAACTGATCCACATATGGGTGGACCTCCTCATCACTTATAGCTCGTATTATTTTCTTGGATTTCTTTTTGATCTACGACAGCATCAAAAAAGTATCATATTGTATGAGAAAAATTTCTTCATTTCCCTGAAAACTTAAAATAATTGAATTCATCATATGTCATTCTTATAGAAGCAATATTTACTCAACGTTGAAGTGTTAAATCAACCATTGAAAAAAGCATAGCAATAATTGATATATTTCCATGTGGATTTATCGAAAATTTATTTGATAACTCTATAAATGCAGTTTTAACTAGAAAAAAATATCATCAGGAAAAGCTTTCCAAAATAGTTGCTGTGTAGTAAACCTTCATTTTTCTGTTTGATAAAGTAGCGAAAAGTTCTCTGTAATTTTTAAAAACAGGAATTTTGACAAAATAATTAAGATTTGTCTTTATTTTTGAATGCTTGTAGCTCTTGGAATTCCAAGATTTAACATATTTTAGATTTTCGCTTACTGAGGCTTGGACAATGCTTGAGGATAATTGATAATTCAATCCAATAACTCGCAAAGGAGCTAATAAGAAGGAGGTTATTGGAATTATTGATATTGTAGTATTTGTGTGATATCGGGTAGGAACCTTATAATTGAGATCTAAATATAAGAGCTCCATATATTTATAATTAATTTTTTGGCTAATTCAAATAAAAGGATGTGACTACGTATTAATTATTATTTGAGAATAAAAGAAATGCCAGATAAATCAAAACTTATTTAACAGAGATCTTGTATATAACAATTTAATTTTTTAATTAATTTCAACGTTTGATATTGGGTGTGATTCACACCTAGATGCCTAATTATGAGATAATTGTTTATACAATTATATCAAAAACCAGTTTGAAAAATGTAAAATAGAAAAGCATGAAAAAAATTTGCTATTTAAGGATCCTAAAAGATTATTTATTTATTTATTTGATAAAAGTTTAAAATCTTCAAAATTGTGTATTAATCGCTTTCAGCATTTAAAATGTCTTGGTTTATTTTCTGATCTGAATATTTTATATATTTTGCATTTGATCACTTATAAAATAGACCTGGGATTAAATAGTACTTTGGCAGAGCATATAAAGTATTGATTATAAATCCTCTATAAAGCCCCTCAAAAACTCCTTCCCTAAAATAAATTTTTGTTAAAGCGTCAATAACATTTTTATACCTATGTGGCATGCCATATGCTTGAGCGTCGCATCTTCTCTGTGCAGTGCTTATTGGATAAAATAATGTGTGAAGTAATAAAATATCCATAGATTTCTCAGTAGTTCATCCACTTTCATATGCTTTCAGTGCATAACAATAGCACACAAATTTTGCAAAAAAAACTGACCCACCTGTAGGTGGACCTCTTCATCGTCTATTTCCCATAACTTTTTCCTTAATTTCAGCTTTTTGGGCTTCAAAAGTTTCATATAGATATCATATTGTGTGAGAAAAATTTTTTCATTTCCCTCTAAACTTAAATAAAGTAAATTCATCATATGTCATTCTTACAATCGCTACATCTGCTGATCGTTGATATACATCAAAAAACGTAAAAAGCATAGACAAAATTGATATATTCACATATGGATTTATCGAAAATTTTTCATTCAGCATACCTATCGTCCCAATTTTCAGCTGAAAATTAAATCATCAATTCAAGCTTTCTAAAATAGTCGCTGTATAATAAGCTGTCATTTTTCTATTTTTCATAGTAGCCAAAAGTTCTCTGTAATTTTTAAATACAGGGATTTTGATAGAAATATTTTGACTTATCTGATTTTTTGAATACTTGTAGCTTTTGGAATTTCAAGATTTGATATAATTGAAATTTTCGCTTATGGAGGCTTGTGTAAAGCTTGAGGATAATTGATAATTCAATCCAATAACTCGTAGAGGAGCCATTAAGAAGGAGGTTAATGAAATTAGTGGCAGACCGACGGCAGCTGTGAAAGATTGTGTGGGAACCTTATAATTGAGATCTAGGTATAAGAGATCCATATATTTTATAATTAATTTTTTATCAAGAAATTGCATATTAATTATCATTTGAGATGTAAGGGATTACGAGATAAATAAAAACTGATATAATAGCAATCCCAATGATAAATTTCAATTTAAGTTTTCGTAAATATAGTTGCCGCTCAAGTCTTTTGGATTCTTGATTCATCAAGAAGCTTGTGCTTGCTAATTCTTCTGTTTTTTCTGATAGATTTTCAGCAATTTCTGTATTTTCCATCACTTTTTTGATTCCTACATATGCTAATTCTTGTACTTGCTTTATATCTGTCGTCAAATTCTTTATTTTTTCATTACCATTTTGATACTTTTTTGACATAATTTCTAATATTTCTTGTTCTGATTGTTTGGTATCTTTTAATGCTGATTTTATATCAAAAAGTAAAGAATTTACTATACGTGAAGGATAGTTTTTTGGGCCTAAAAACATATAGCAAACATTGTTATTTGATATCATACTTCATAGTCCAAATTGTGAGTCTGTTGATACTAGTCATTCTGCATCAGGTTTTTCTGAGAGAAGGGCAAATATTTCCTTTCTTATTTGTGGTCTAAGAGAACTGTTTGGAATAAGCTCAGCTGTAATTGATTTATCCTCAAAATTTCCAATTGCCAGACAAAGAATATTTTCACTCATAACTAATAATATTTTGTTGCAAATTTTTGCATTTATTTACTAATATTTTTCATATTAATTTTCTCAAATTTTAAGCCGAAAATACTCACTAATAAGAGTCTTATAATTAAAAACATATACAAACCCTGCCCAAATCACAATTTTTTGCTATTAATATGGAAAATACCACACACTAACAAAATTCTCGCAAAACCAAAAAATTGGAAAAATCATAATAAATATTCAATATGAGCCACAGAAAATCTGATTTAAGCCAAAAATCATAAGAAAATCTTTGATTTTAAGAAATCTCTTTCAAAAATAAGAATATCAATGGCTTGTAAACAATGACAGAAAATTCACTATGGCAAGAAGAGCAGCTTCTACCCAGGCGAATTAAGTTTGAAGCCGCCAATCAGATCAGTTCTTCTCCTACAAATGAAAATTCCCAGCTTCTAAAGTGAAAATCAAAGCAAGGAGTTTCTACTGGCTTCAAAAACCTCGGAAATACTTGTTTTTTGAACTCGACCTTGCAGTGTTTACTGTATACGCCACCCATACAAAATGTAAAGCATCAGTGCAATAAAGTCTTTTGTGTTCTTTGCTCTTTGAAAAAACTTTTTACCAGCCGATCTAATATTCCTGAAGAATTTTTAAGAAATATTCCTCGATTTGGACGGCAATTCAGCCTGGGCCGACAAGAAGATGCCCATGAACTTTTAAGATTTTTGGTAAATAGACTTGGGCCTAATGACTTTATTCAAAACACATTTGGTGGGATGCTAAGGAGCAAAGTCCAATGCCAAACCTGCCAATACGAGTCTTTAACGTATGAACCTTATCTTGACCTTTCTTTAGAGGTCATTTCAAGCGATTTAGAAAAATGCATGGCTCATTTTTGCCGTAAAGAAAAACTAGATGGCCAAAACAAATATTTTTGTGAACGATGCAAAGCGAAAATGCCAGCCACAAAACAATACACCATAAAAACAGCCCCAATGATACTTACATTACACCTAAAAAGATTTACAAACACAGGCAAAAAAGACATGAGACAGGTGAAATTCCCAGACAAGCTTTCAATTGACCCTTTTTTACTATTAAAAGGAGAGTCTGATTACCAGCTTTATGCAGTTTTAATACACGTTGGATATACATGTAGATCAGGACATTATTACGCCTTTGTAAAGGCACCAAATGATATGTGGTATGAAGCAAACGATTCTAGTATTTCTCAAGCGTCTTTTTCAAGAGTTATTAATCATAACTCAGCATATATTTTATTTTATAAGAGAAATTGTATAGCAAAACAAATTGAGTCGCCAACATCTACTGCAGAAACAAGTGTACCTGAGGATACGTCGATTTTTCATATTCATGAGAAATTAGAAGTAAAAGATGTCCCACAAAAACCAAAAAGTGAAAATTTTTTGCCTTTTAAAAGAGAAAATAATAATTACAAGAATGAGCCAAAAATGATGAAAATGAGACCAATAAGTTATGAAAATGGGGAGTTTAAGAGCATATGGAAAAGAGACGATGCCCCACTTGGATATGTAAAGGACGAATATGACCGAAAACTAGATGTTGGGAAGCGGAAAAAGAAAAAAAATAAAAACAAGAAAAAAATGCATAAAAATATCTGGAATCAAGTCAGATTCAGGCATTAAAAACCTGCAAAAATGATGGCCAGTATTAACTGCTATTTTTGTCTATGCTATTTATAGACTTATATGATAATCATAAATAATGCCATCAAACTTTTTACATTTTATTTATCAATAATTTACCTTCATTTCGCTTTTATCGCTTCTTTTCTTATCTGATCCACCTCACTTTTCAAATGCGGGCACAATTTTGAATGTTTTTCTACCACTTTCATTATCCTATCCAGCATTTCTTCTTCTAAAATTTTCTTTTTACTCCCCTTTTTTACCTTTTTTTTGCCATAAGTATATGGCTGATTTTCCATGACCCTGACTTCTTGTGAAAATGTTGATCTACAATAAGGACTTTTTGTGTTTATTTTGGAATATTTATTATTCATATGTTCATATTTTGATTTTTTTCCATTTGATTTGGATTTATTTCGAGTTGATGCAGGTCTCATATGTTTAGAGCTACCTGGAGATGTATTTCTATTAGATAATGGTCGTCTTGCAGGGGGAGATTGTGATCTTTCTATATTATTTAGCTGTAATTGTTTTCAAGTTTCTCTTATTTCTGCTGATTTTCGGGACCAATATGCTTCTTTTTCAACAATTTGTCGTTCAATGCTACTTTCAATAGCCTGAAACCTATTTGGGCTTTCCTGATATACATTTTCCTGCATGATTTCTCTATTATCTTCTATTTCTTGTTCTTCGAATTCTTCACTTTTTTCTTCATTTGAATTATTTTCATGTATAGATTGGTCATGGTCTTCTATAGGAGAAATATTTACTGATGGAAAAGGTATAGGCTCTCCATAAATATATGAGTTATTTTCCAAATGCGCAATTCTCTCATATGGGTAAACGTTATTTCCGCTCATATGTAAATTTAACGATTTTTATATAAATTGTATTTAAACACAAATTAAAGCTTTAGTAATTGGAGACTTTTATTATAAGCTATAGCTACCCAGTTAGGCTGCAACACTGACCAGCTGAGATTTATGATTTCTGCCTCAGCGTTATAAACCATCATAGGCTCTCTTATTTCTCCTAAACTTCTTCTTAAATCCCATATTAAGGCTTGTCTGTCATCTCCTGCGGTGCATATATAACAACTTGAATTGGGAGCCCATGATATAGCATTTACAAAATTCTGATGACTTTGCAATACAGCCAAAGGCATCCCTGGAGACCTGACGTCTAAAATTGTGACACTTGGCGAGTCCATCATGATAATTGCGATATAATTTGGGTCGATTTTGTTTCATGCAAGTCTAAGCAAAGGGATATATCCTTGGCTTTCATAGAGGATTGTGCATTGTTCTAGACTTCTTAAATCGAATCTGCGCACTGATCCATCAGCTCCGACACTTGCAAAAATATTGGGATCATGCCCAAATGCAATATCATTGACTTCTTTTGTATGTGTCAAAATCTGTTTTTTCATTGCTTGCCTTTCAATATCCCATATAGTACACGTCGAATCAATACTTGCAGTCCCAATCATCGTCAAGTCATTGGCATTCCAGTCAAAACTGGTAATTGGGCCACAATAGTCACTGTGACGGTTATTCACGAGGCTTGATACTGAAGTAAGCCCAGACTCGTCTTGTCTTCATATACGTAAGTGGTCGCTTGAGGTGGCCATTAGGTGGGGATGTGAGCCTTCAAGATCAGGGATTCACATTATTTTAGTTGGCGCGTATGTATGTGGAATGGTCGTTTTTACCTCAAATCGGGCTTGTTCTGGGAGCAACTGGATTATTTGTATGCTGTTGTTGGTGTCTTCTATAAAGGAGCCCAAAGCAAGCTGAAAAGGATAGTGAGGATTACTTGAAAAATTAAAAGAATACACTGCTCATGGGGCAGGATAGGTGTAAACTTCACTTGAGGAACTAGTGTTATCTTCGGAGCTTGTGTCTCTTCCGTCGCCAAGTAGCCTTTGAAGAGATGACATTATCTTTTATGATTACAACACATATTTTTAATAGAATTGTTAATAAATGGAAGTTTTACACAGAAGTAGTTGGAGGCTTGTGATATATGAGAAAATATTGTAAATTAATAGAAAATATTCAAAATTTATTTGAAAATTATATAATTAGCCTACCATAATATAATGAATAATTATCCTACTGAAAAAGCTTAATTTATCATTATAAATGACTTATTTTCTGATATCAACATAATTAATAAATACTTACGACAAATCTCCAACAAGCCTAAGAAATCACATGTGAAGATCGTAGATTTCTTAGATTTTTTATATTGATAGGAGGTGTCATCTTTTTTTGCAGCATGCTATCCCAATCTACCCCTTCAAAAAATCTATGTGCTTTGACTTCATGAATTTGAGGTCGCTCATCGGGATTTTTCACCATCACTTTTTGAATTAAATCCATTGCATCTTCATTAATATTTTCAGGAAATTTAATAGTTGATTTGCTGATCCTTTTATACAATTTCGCTACATTTTCTGTATAAAATGGAGGCTTTCCAATCAACATTTCATATAAATTAGTCCCAATGCTATAAATATCAGCTGATTTTCCACAGCCAGTTTGTGCCAAAACTTCAGGAGGAAGATATGCTGGCGATCCACAAAAAGACATGGCAGGCTCATTATCTGAAACATTTTCTTTAGAAAGGCCAAAATCAGTCAATTTTATATGTCCTTCACTATCCAGTAACAAATTTTGGGGTTTTAGGTCTCTATATATGATATCAAAAGAGTGGAGATATTCAATAGCAAGAATCATTTCTGCTATATAAAATCTTGCTACTTCTGTTGATAAATGGCCTGCTAATTGTAGTAGACTGGAAAAATCGCCATTTGGACAGTATTCGAGTATCATGTAGAGGTAGCTTTGGGATTGGAAAGCCCAATAAAGCCGAACAATGAATGGAAATTTAATTGCTTTCAATATTTTGCACTCAGCTACTGCATATTTTAACTGATTTTTAGAAATCAGCATAGGTTTACTCAATGCTTTCATTGCAAAAATTTCTCCTGAATCCTTTTTTCTTACTTGATAAACATTTCCAAAACTTCCGGACCCAATTTCTCCTAATATTTCAAAGCTGCTTTTTTTAATGGCAGATTCTCCTATATTTTCATATGGCTCTTCTTCATATACTATTTTTTTCTGTGATTTTACAGGAATTTTTTTCGGACTAGTGAATGCTTTAGCATTTTTTAGCCTGGCTTCATGATGAAAAAAGACTATGCATCAGTCAACTCTTCTGGCCCATTCTTCAGTCATATCTCGATACTGTGTATAATATTTCAAAGTTATATCTTTTGTTACAACAGAAAAAAAGTACTTATCATTCAAAACTTCATCAGCAATCACCTTTGTTATATCTTCAAACGGCACCGTTATTTCAGGCTGTTTTTCTTCTATATACGAATCTCTATGATCAAAATGCATAAACTTCCCTTGTTCCGAATCCAGTATCAAAAACACAATTTTATCATTTATATGCCACGTCCCAGTACTCCAAACTTCTCCACAAAATCCTAGCGGCCTCTCATAGTTTTTTTGCCCAAATCTTTCCAACATTTTTACTCCATTATATTTCGGTATCAATTCTGCGATTTTTCTATCAGAAGCCAATTCCAAGGCAGTTTTATGGTCTGGATCTTCCAATCCAATACTAGCTTTATTTTCCAAAAGTAATTTTACTATCTCAAAATGCCCTCTTGCCGCAGCCATATGCAACGCAGAGCCTCTTACCGCAGTCATTAAATCAATCTGTATAAGCGGATGTGCAAGCAAAAGCTCCACACAATGAATATTCCCTTGGTAAGCAGAAATTTGTAAAGGTGTCCATTGGTCATCAGTAATATTATTGCAATTCACCCCTAGTTCTAGTAGCTCTTTAAGAATATTTACATGGTTCATATAGCAGGCATAATGAATACAGCTTCATTGACCATTATAAGGACTATTTAAAAGTTCTCCTACATCTTCTTCTTGTAATTTGCTGCCTCTTCAAGCTTGGTAGTCTTGTAAAGCTTCTATTAATCCTTCTTTATTGCCTTCTCTGCATGCAATAACAGCTTTGGTGACCCATTCTGCAAGATTATTTGAATTTTCTGCTTCATAACAATAGCTCATAGCTCTATGGGCATTTTGTTCTTGATAAATAGTCCCTACCTCGTCATGGGAGACTTGGTGGGAATATCTTCTGACAATTTTTACGTCTTCATCAGGGGATTGAGGATTATCAATGGTTTTCTATATAGAAAATACTTGTTCAAGAAATAGGACACTGCGGTCTTTTATGTTGTAATAGGAAAGTTTAGAGGAAGAAGGAAGAGATACCTATGCTATTTTTTACCTTATTTCCTGAATTAAGAAAACTTAATTTTTGAAGATTTGGAGGAATTGAGGTGGCTCTGCTGATTTCTAATTGGAGATCTTTGACTTTGGAATTCGCGTCGACAGTTAGTTCAATATTTTGTTCAAGGTAGCGAACTATTATCCTCATCGTTGAATAAATGTTTTGGTAATTTTAAATAATAATTTAGATGTGGATTTAATATAATTTTATTTTGGGTTAATTGAAATGACTTAAGCTATTATTCAAGGATGTTATATGCAATGCAAATATTTATAAACTTATTAAAATAAATATCAAGTGTTGTACGATTCTTATGATATTAAAGAAAGATTGGAAATTATGTAGGGATCATAATTTGGCTATTTCATCAGTTCTATATAAGAATAGAGACAAATATTAATCTCAAATGAAATATTTTGAAAATTAATTTTTTCTCTAGCTCAAATAGCTGAAAAATAAAATTTCATTTAATTAATACAAGAAAAATCAAGTTTTTTTGGTAATCCCAAGCAGGATGTGCCACAGCTTCCTTCTATTATTACATAATTTGCATTGGTTGTACCTCGTGTCAAAGATATTATTTCTTCTTGAGTTTTCACTACTTGAGCTTCAATATTAAGAAACTGCTCTCTGAATTCTTCAAAATGCAAATCTCAATTTTGCCGATTCTTAATAAACTGTCCACATCTTTCTGATAGACTAGTTAGTCTCCTGCCAAAAAGCAAAGTTTCCACATAATCACCAATTTCTCCGTTACATTGGATTTGTTGGCAGTATCTGCTGAATTTTTTTGGAGTTTGCTTGAAATATGAACTTTGGCTTTTATCAAACCTGCTGGCAAGATGTGCAGTTTCATGAAGCAGAGTGACTAAAGTAGCTGCACTTTTTCATTCTCTTGAGAGAAAATTTGCTAATTTTTCAGATAAAAATATACTCTTGCCTATTGTTGTAATTCCATATAGGCCAAATGGAAGGATAGCATAGTATGAATTATTAGAAATATGATGAAAAACTTCCCTTAGCTTTTCTTCTATGTTGTCTTCATTGTCAAACACATTTCTAAACAATTCTAAGCAAACTCTTGAATTTAAAAGATCAAGATAAGATGATTTTAAACCAGTATCATCTGCAGCAAATTTTGATATGCATAATCTATAATCCCTGCGAGAATTTTCTAATTCTTTGAGATAAAGAAGCATTGCTTGCCCTCTTGCTCTTGTGTAAAAATAAAGCACCAGAGTTCTAATTAAAGATTTCGATTCAATCGCAGCATGCTCATCACTCACAAAATCCAAGCAAGATTCATTCGATAGAATGCTTAGATTTTGTTCAATTATATATATTTGATCTCTGCTATATCCTTTTCCTGTTTGAATAATATCTGCAGAATATAAAATTTCTGCGTTTAAAGAGTCTCAATGATCGTTGATTGCAGAGTAGACAAGAACAGGGAGAAAATTCTGGTCTCTTAAAATATCTTTATTCCGCATTATTTTTGGAGACTGTTCAAAAAACAGTGGATTTCTCAATTTGATTTGAATAACTTCAGAAGTGGCGATTTGATAATTTTCATTTCAAACCAGAAGGTCAACAAATTCGTCATTTCCAATTGAATGCTGCAAAAATCTTGAAACAATATTATTATACTCGATCAGTGTGCACTTGGCTTCGTTTTGTGTGAGCATAAAAGACATTTTGATTTACAATGGGGTGTTTAATAATAGATTTTAGTGAATGCAGGTCAATATGAAAAATAAAACATGATTAACAAAGTGTTTTAATATATTAATATAAATTATCTATCGTTAATTTCGTATATAGTACTTCTAAGTGTAAAGGCAAACTTGAAGAGTTTTGATGTATTTTTCCCTTGCCTCTTATAAAATAAGCTTGGGTATTTTTTCCATTGCAGATAAAACCCAATACATAGAATAACTGTCCATCCAAAAGCTAAAATAACGTAATATACTATAAGATTTCCAATTTCTGAATGGAAAATTGAAATCAAAGCCAACCAAACGACTCCTATTAAACTCAAAATTTGCCATAAATTAAATCTGCCATAATTATATGGTTTAATCTTCGAAATAATTGCAATATAAACACTCATAATTACAACAAATACAATTCCATGGCCAATATTACTCGCTCTTTTCAAAGTTTTTGCCAATACCACAAGCAAAGTTTGCATTATAGATTTTATCATCAAATATCTCGGCATTGCTTTCGCATGCAAGTTTTGCTGCATTTCTTGCAAGAGAGGCCTATAAAAAACTGCTAGAGAGATATATACTAAAATAGCAATAAATGAAATAATGGCATAAGTCAAATGAGTACTTTGCCAGCAGAATTCATAGCAATCTCAAACAAGGAAGCTATCTTTAAAGTTATCTCCTATGGATTTATCGCAGAGAAAAACATCCAAACAAACTGATAAAAATGGCATAAAACCAAGATTTCCTAATATTGGTATAACATTTTCAGCTAAAAAGATTATATATCTAAAAGTCCACAAATCTTCCCATCTATCTTGTAGTCTCAATAAAATCACAGTATAAAATAAAACCCATATCAAAATTAAGCCCAAAAATATATCAACAACTATATAAAATCCTCCGTTTTTTAAATCAAAATTTTTATCAAAATTTGCTGTTGATAGACTGATTAAAACTGACAAAATAAAGGGCAAAAAATAATGACCCATAGAAGCGAATTGAAAGAATTCTATTGGAATAGTAACAGCTGCAATAAAATCATCTACAGACATTTCCTGCTTTTCCTCAAAAATTTCTACAGAGATATTTCGCATTCTCTTCCATATAAAAAATGTTATGGCACATACAAGAGTGAAAATAATAAGGCAAATTCCTAGCATAAGTAACCTGCCTTTAGTAAATGTTTCAATATTTCGATCAGGAAACGGGCAATTATAATTTTCTCTTAAATCACTTGGCTTAATAGTTGTACCGTCAGGATAAATTAATGGATTGATAATATCTATTAGATTTGTACTGTAAGGCTTTAAAAATCCTATTGAATATACTTCTGTAGTTAGATTTTTATTTACCTGTAACGATTGAATGCTGTACATTTGAAGATCTCTGTCATTACTTGATGGATCAATAATAACAAGCCCTGTGCACCCTTCAAATTTAATTTGTCTTATTTCCGCCATCAATTTAGAAGGATCATTATAGTCGTGACCTCTTGTTATCATAAAATCCAAAGCTTGCCCAATTGTATAAGCAGCATCATAGTAAACGCATGCAGTAGAAGCTTGACTTATTTGGTATTTTTGTTGATATCTGTTATAAGCATCTTTTCCAATTTCTCCAATCCAGGACGGAGTTAGAAATGCGATAGCAGAAGCCCCGATTTCTAACCTCTTACATATAAGTGTCATTATTTCCTATCGTATTAAAGAAATCTGGGTGATTCATTAAAATAAAAATATCTCCTCTTCTGAGTCCTAAATCATAAAGCAATTCCATAGCATATAAACTCGCTGGCTCATTAACGAACAAAAAAACTAATCTTGCTTTTGAGTTAACAAGATCTTCAAACACGTATGTGTAATTTTTTATTGAGGTACGATCTAAATTTGTTGGTATCACTCGAGAGCTTTCTTTATTAACTATTTCAATTCCTAAGCTATGCACTGAGGAGTTTAGTAGGATATATTGTGCTGACGCTGTAGTGCTGTTTTCATAAATAATTGCAGCTTTTCTGAATCCAAGAGCTCTTATAAATTGGCAAAGTGCGTTGACTTGGTTTGGAGTTACCATTCTGACATACCAAGGATAGTCTTTAGTAGAACTCAATTTTAAGTTTGTGCCTACTGCTCCAACAGATGGAATTGAAATATTAAGACTTTTAAAAAATGATTGAGTGCCTATTGCTACACTAGCATAAAAACCTGGAATATGTGAAAGACCTAAGCTATTTATGTTCTTTTTATAGCAGGAACTAAGAAATTTGGCATCATAAATAGTACTTCCACAGTCATAATTATACATTTCCATTTTAAAATTCACTAAGATATCATGACCTTCGTTAATTATGTCTATACATACATTCGAGCCATAAGAATATTGTATTATTTGAATGTTGGGGTCTGATGTTCCTGGATTTGTGGGTCCTGCATTGATGCTGATAGGCAGTATCTTTTTACTGGATTTTGGGATGACACTTGATTTCCCAGGAAATGTCAGATTTCCAAAAATAGTTACATTTCCATTGAGTATTGAGCCAATTATGACTCTTGTTCCATTTTGAATATTCACAATTGAAAATTCAGAAAAATTGTACGGGGTTATACTAGAATCAAGCAATCTACTTATTTCTTCTGTGTCTTCTGCAAAAATTATTAAAGAAATGATCTCCGCTATAGAAGATTTCATATATTCTTTTGATAAATTATCATACTCATGACCCTTTTCAGTTATAATTATAGCGCCATCAGTCGTGCAATTATATCCACTTTCTTGGTTCATTATAACTCCACTCCCTTGTAAAAGTTTAGCATTTTTCAATGATTCTTGTAAGTCTCTTGATGCTTCATTTTCGAGTCAAAAATAATATAATGTGGCTCCTGCAGGTATCACAGACCTTTTAACCAAACCGTCATAATCGGTCATAGAAGCAATAGTAAAAAAATTAAATTCTGATGAAATTTCAGAAATTTCATCTTTCAAACTATGACTCTCCTCATCCAAGAATACAATCCCTTGGCTTCAGTTGAAAAATTTCAAAAGCAAGCCAAAAGCGCTTATTTCTTCTGATGGCAAAGGCACCAGGGAATATGTCAATTTTTCAATGTATTTAGAGTTTCTTTGATAGACTAGGTGAATTAAGGAATAATCATTACATATGTCGGATAATGAATTCTGAATAACAGTGTCAGTTGATAAATCCAAGAGTATTAAAGAATTTGGATACTGTAAAATGCAACTCAAAACACCAGAATAGCTGCAATTATGCCACTCTACATCAGTTTCGAATTTTTGGAATATCTCTGATTCTGATTCAAACCATAGTCTAATTTTCGAATTGAATTGGCTTCCAAAATTTATGTAAATAATTTCGAGAAAATTGTAAATCTTGAAAACTGCAGTCACCAGCACAATTAGACCAAATTTACCCATTGTAATTTTAAATATTTTATTAATATTTCAACTCTTATTGTTATTTTAATTATTTTGGCTAATCTGATCAATTTTGTAAAAATTATTATTTTTGTTATAAAAATACCTTAATTTTAGAATTTAATCATACGAAATCATCTAATTTTAATTTATTAAAGAAATTTATATCTAAAGAATTTATTTTAAAATTCTTTTAAAAAAAAATTAAACCTCATCATTCTATTTCCTCAATATGAATGATTTCTTTTTAAATGACTTTTAAGATTCTCATGTGATTGTGAACGAGAAAAAACATTTATACCAAATTTGACTGGAAAATTTTTCTAATATGAACTTAATAAGAAAATTGATTTTTTTATGAAGAATTTAATTCTTTTCTCGCTGATAAAATCTTTTTATCTTTTTATTCGACCTAACTTTTAGGGTTCCTAACAAAAATTGAGCGAATTAATGATTAATAAAATATTAAAAGAAAGAGCTGATAGCTAAATAGCCAAAATCAATTATGATCTTAATAATCAACCTTAAGCATTGTGCTAGGCAAAGGGTAAATCTTACTTGAAATATCGTGGATTTCTGTCTGATGTGTTTCTTCAATTTCGTACATTGTACTTTTTCTAAATGTAAAAGCAAACTTGAAGAGTTTTGCTAAATCTTTTGCTTTTTTCTTATGAAACAAGCTTGGATATCTTTTTTTTTGCAGAAAATACCCTATAAGTAGAATAATCTTCAGCCCAGTAGCTAAAATAATATAATATACTGTAGGATTTCAATCAATTTTTGAATGTAAAATTGAAACTAAAGCCAGTCAAACTACTCCAATTAAGTTCACAATCTGTCATAAATGGAATCTCTCATAATTATATGATTTAACTCTAATAATTATGGCAATATAAACAATCATAATAAAAATAAATATAATTCCATGGCCAATTGCACTTGATCTTTTCAAAGTTTTGGCTAACACCACAAGCAAAGTTTGTACAATAGATTTTACCATCAAATATCTAGGCATTGCTTTCACATGCAAGTTATGATACAAATTTTGTAAGAGAGGCCTATAAAAAACTGCTAGAGAAACATAAACTAAAATAGCAATAAATGAAATAGGGGCATAAATCAAATGGGTACCTTGTCAGCAGAATTTATAGCAATCTTGAGAAAGAAAGCTATCTTTGAAATTATCACCTATAGACTCATCGCAGAGAAAAACATCCAAACAAACTGATAAAAATGGCATAAAACAAAGATTTCCTAATATTGGTATAAAAGTTTCTGCGAAAAAGTCTATATATCTATTTATTCGAGTATTTTCTCATCTTTCTTCTAGTTTCAATAAAATCACTACATAAAATAACACTCATATCAATATTAAGCCC
This sequence comes from Blepharisma undulans, assembly GCA_949751825.1. Lineage (NCBI taxonomy): Eukaryota > Ciliophora > Heterotrichea > Heterotrichida > Blepharismidae > Blepharisma > Blepharisma undulans. The sequence continues at coordinate 20,423 of CATKHM010000103.1, forward strand.
AAAACAACATCAACGACTATATAAAATCCTCCGTTTTGTAAATCATAATTTTCATCAAAATTTGCTACTGACATACTAATTAAAACTGCTATATTTAAGGGCAAAATATAATGGCCCATAGAAAGGAATTGAAAAAATTCTATTGCAACAGTAAGAGCTGCAATAACATCATCTACAGACATATCCTGTTTTTTTATAAAAACGTCGACAGAGAGATTATGCATTTTCTTCCAAGTAAAAAAGCCTACGTAAGATACATTTACAAAAATAATGAGGCAAAATCCATATATAAGTAATCTACCTTTAGCAAACGTTTTAATGTTTCGATCAGGAAAGGGACATTTATCGTTTTCTCTTAAATCGCTTGGCTTAACAGTTGTACCATCAGGATAAATTAATGGATTGATAATAACTATTAGATTTGTACTAAAAGGCTTTAAATACCCTACTAAAGAGGCTTCTGTGGTTAGATTTTTATTTACCTGTAAAGATTGAATGCTGTACATTTGAAGATCTCTGTCATTGCTTGTTGGATCAATAAAAACAAGCCCTGTGCACCCTTCAAATTTAATTTTTCTTATTTCCGCCATCAATTTATCTGGATTATTATAGTCATGACCTCTTGATATCATAAAATCCAAAGCTTGTCCAATTGTATAAGCAGAATCATAGTAAACACATGCAGTAGAAGCTTGACTTATTTGGTATTTTTTTTGATATCTGTTATAAGCATCTTTCCCAATTTCTCCAATCCAAGACGGAGTCAAAAATGCTATAGCAGAAGCTCCTATTTCTAATCTCTTATACAAATCAGTGTCATTATTTCCTATCGTATTAAAGAAATCTGGGTGGTTCATTAAAATAAAAACATCTCCTCTTCTGAGTCCTAAATCATAAAGCAATTCCATTGCATATAAACACGCTGGACTGTTAACGAACAAAAAAACTAATCTTGCTTTTGAACTAACAAGTTCTTCAAACACGTACTTGTAGTTTTTTATTGAGTTACGATCTAAATTTGGCGGTATCATTCGAGAGCTCTCTTCATTAACTATTTTAATTCCAAAGCTATTGACTGATTTGATTAATAGGGTATATTGTGCTGCCGCTGTAGTGCTATTTTCATAAATAATTGCAGCTTTTCTTCATCCAATGGCTCGCACAAACTGGCAAAGCGCGTTAACTTGGCTTGGAGTTACCATTCTAACGTACATAGGAAAGTCTTTAGTAGAACTCAATTTTAGGCTCGTGCCTACTGCTCCAACAGATGGAATTGATATATTAGAATTGTTAAAAAATAATTGCGTACCTATTGCCACACTAGCATAAAACCCTGGAATATGCGAAAGGCCTAAGCTATCTATGTCCTTTTCATAGCAGGAACTAAGAAAAACAGCATCATAAATAGTACTTCCACAGTCAAAATTAAACATTTCCATTTTAAAGTTCAATAAGATATCATGACCTTCGTTAATTGTGTCTATGCATATATTCGCGCCATAAGAATATTGCATAATTTCAATGTTGGCGTCTGATGATCCTGGATTTGTGGGTCCTGCATTGATACTGATAGGCAGTACCTTTTTACTGGATTTTGGGACGATACTTGATTGTCCAGGAAATACGGGATTTCCAAAAACATTTACATTTCCATTAAGTATTGAGCCAATTATAACCCTTGTTCCATTTTGAATATTTACAATTGAAAATTCAGAAAAATTCGAGTATACTCTGGAATCAAGCAATCTGCTTATTTCGTCTGCGTTTTCTGCCAAAAGTATTAAAGAAATGATCTCCACGATAGAAGATTTCATATATTCTTTTGATGAATTATCATATTCATGACCTTTTTCAGTTATAATTATAGCGCCATCAGTCGTGCAATTATATCCACTTTCTTGATTCATAATAATTCCACTCCCTTGTAAAAGCTTAGCATTTTTCAATGATTCTTGCAAATCTCTTGATATTTCATTTTCGACCCAAAAGTAGTATAATGTGGCTCCTGCAGGTATCACAGACCTTTTAATCAAGCCGTTAAAATCGATCTTAGAAGCAAGAGTAAAATAATTAAATTCACATGAAATCTCAGAAATTTCATTTTTCAAACTATGACTCTCCTCGTCTAAAAATAAAATCCCTTGGCTTCAGTTGAAAAAATTCAAAAGCAAACCAAAAGCACTTATTTCTTGAAATGGCAATGGTGCCAGCGAATAAGTTAATTTTTCAAGGTATGGTTGGTTTCTTTGATAGACTAGGTGAATCAAGGAATAATCATTGGATATTTCAGATAAGGAATTCTGAATAACACTGTCGTTTGATAAATCCAAGAGTATTAAAGAATTTGGATACTTTGGAATGCAACTCAAAACACCAGAATAGCTGCAATTATGCCATTCTACATCAGTTTCGAATTTTTGGAATATCTCTGATTCTAATTCAAACCAAAGGCTGATTTTCGAATTTAATTGACTTCCAAAATTTATGTAAATAATTTCGAGGAAATTGTAAATCTTGAGAATTGCAGTCACCAGCAGAAGTAAACTGAATTTAACCATTTTAATAGTTAAATATTTTATTAAAGGAGACTCTTGTTGTTTTTAATGATTTTGGCTGGTTATTTTTTAAAAATTATTATTGTTGCTATGAATGAAAATTTAATCATACGAAATCATCTAAAATTAAGTTATTAAATGCCTTTATATCTTAATTATCTAGGATATGTAAATGAATGTTAACAAAATTATTCTTTGGAATAGAGCTACTGATATTAAATAATAAAAGACATAACAAATAAAAAAATTGAAAAAATAAATAATTTAGTAAGCTATTCAAATATATGTTATTTATCCTATGTAAAACATTTCGAATTTCATAAGAGTAGAATATAAATAAATTGGTTTGTATTATGAATTCTTTTTTTCTATTTTTCTTATATTTTTCAGCTCATTTCAAAATGTTGATTTTTTATTTTAGTAATGGATAAAGATTTTGGCTCTTTTATTGATTTCGGAGAATTCCGCATCAGTGATTTGCAGACTCCTGAAAAAATCATCAAAGAAAGCCTCTACAAACAATGCAAAAGTGAAATAGACGAGCTTGAGTTTAAAATAAAAAACTCAAAAAGCAATCAAAAACTCTCAGGTATAATTGAAGGCTGACAAACTGCAAGACAGCGAAAACCTGATAGAAAGAATAGAAAAATTTGAAAAGCAAATTTAAGACTTAAAATAAGAAACCAGTTTTTAGAAGATTTCCAAAAGCAAGGATGCAACAATAATATAGAAATTTTTATGCTCGATGATGAAGGAAAAGAGCTAGAGCAAGCTTACAAGCCCGCAAAAATGAATGCATAGAACTTAAACAAAAAATTGGACATGTAAGAAAAATTATTGAAAATTCCACACATTTTGTTCTTGATAAATCGTCGTGAGAGGCTTGGTGGGAGTATTTTCTGATAATTTGGAGTCTTCGTCAGAAGTTTAAGGGGTTTTTCAATGGTTTCTATATAGAAAATGCTTGTTCAAGAAATAAGACGGTGCGGTCATTGATGTTGTAATAGGAAAATTTGAAGGAAGAATGGGAAGGTAAGGTTATATATGTTATTTTTAAGAAGGAATTGAATGATTTGATAAGAGAAAAGATGAGGATAATAGTTTTTATGCAAAATACAGAAAATATTGATTTTATGTGGAATGGGAATTGGTAGACTTTATTTATTCCCTTAATTTAGGAAACTTGATTTTTGCATATTTTGGGGGTAATTCTTCTGATTCATAATCAAAAATGGACTTTTCAATGAGTTTATGTTCTTTTGAGTATAAGTCTCTCTTTGAACAATTTATAAGGTTTATCGTCTTAGTCTCTGGCACTGCCTGGAGGCGCATGCCGAAGATCAAGGCAGATTTTCTTAGA
>CATKHM010000104.1:0-39066 GCA_949751825.1 Blepharisma undulans
TAGATTATACCATTTAAACTTTGGTAAATGCAAAATGGGAATTTAAGTATGTCTTATTATTGAGCCTTAAAATATTATTTTCAAATTCAACGGATATTTTATCAATAATTATATATATGGTTAGATTTAAATCCTTTATTTAAAAATTATTCATTTTATTTTGAAAATCTTTTCAAAAAAATTATTTATTAATTTTTCTAAAAGTATGAAATTTATAATGTAAGTTTCAGATATTTGATCCAACTTATGAAACTTAAATCCCTAGCACGATAGTCAAGGTATCAAATACCAAGCATAAATAATATAGCTATGTGTAAGTAAACTTTTACTTGCCAAAATATAATAAAATGAGAATTACTCTTTAAAGTTCTTATGAATGATATATATTTGCTATTGGATATCGTTTTCACTATCAAGAAAAATGGCGTTTACTTCCTATACTACCAGCCCTAACCAGAATTTGACATTTTATTGCAGCCCTAACCCTTCCTCTTATAAAAATGTCAAGCAACCAACCACAAGAATTTTTAGGTTCATTCGGAGTTGTCCCAAAAGAAGATTGCCCTCACATTGCGAGGCATGTAAAAATCGATATGGACACCTATTCAAGAATTTCAAGAAAATCTCCTTGCCACTTATGTTCCAATGCAAATGAAAACTGGCTCTGCCTCGAATGCCTGTTTGTCGGGTGCTCTCGGTATATAAACTCTCATATGTCCTTACACAATAACGAAGAATCCCACCCAATTGCTTTCAGCTTCTCTGATTGTTCTTTTTGGTGCTATGATTGCGATTCTTATATTACAAGCCCTCTCTTAAATGCAATTGTGAGCGCTTTCCAAAACCAAGACACTCGCTTTGTGCAAGTCCAAACAAGACCTCAGCCAATGGAAATAGATCAACCTCGTTTAGACCCAGGAGATGAAGTTCGTGAAGACGAGCTAGCAAAAGAAATGGAAGCAGCTAGAAACGCTAGACAGTTTGGCGGGATGTATGCAATATCCCCCAAATATGACTGCCCTCACATCTTACCTGAATATTTTGATAGCTCTTTAGAAGCAATAAAACATATTGAAATAACCGATCCATGTGGAGACTGCCAATATGTAGGTGAAAACTGGGTATGTCTCAAATGTGGAGTTGTTAAATGCTCTCGCTATATCAAAGAACACATGCTAATGCACGCTCTTGAAAGCTCTCATTGTTTGTCGTTGAGTTTCAGTGATCTTTCATTTTGGTGTTATCAATGCGAATCATATATTGCGAGTGATGAACTAAATGATGCTTATAATTTGTGTGCTGAGAAGAAGTTTGGGAAAATTAACACTCATACATCTGCACATAGGACTGAAGAAGAAAAAAAGGAATATTTTGACCCTCCAGAAGAACTTGAAAGAAAAATTGATATTTTGGCACAATGGATCAGAGAGTCAGCTCATTTTATGGCTTTTACTGGGGCTGGGGTTTCTACAAGCTCAGGAATTCCTGACTACAGGAGTGGGTATGGAACTGTACTGCAAACTGGCCCAGGAGCTTGGGAAAGAAAAGCTCATAATGGGAAAAAGCCTGAAAAACCGACAAAAAGAGTTGCAATGGAAAAAGCTATCCCAACGCCAACTCATATGAGTTTTGTGAAGCTTATGCAAGAAGGAGTGTTAAAATATGTGGCAAGCCAAAACACTGATGGAATGCACAGAAAAAGTGGAATTCCTCCTGAAAAATTGGGAGAATTGCATGGAAATACAAATCTTGAAGTCTGCAATAGATGCCACAGAGAATATATGAGAGATTATGGAGTCAGGTCAAATCCTTTTGTAAATCAGCATGAAACTGGGCAAAAATGTGATGATCCTTACTGTGGAGGTGATCTTTTGGATACCATTATTAATTTTGGGGAAAATTTAAACCAAAACATCCTAGAAAAAGCTTTTCAGATGGCCTCAATTTCTGATTTGTGTCTCGCAATGGGATCCAGCTTAAGAGTCACCCCAGCTGCAAACATCCCTGAACTTGTAGGAAAACAAGGAAGACTTGTTATTGTGAACCTCCAAAAGACTCCTCTTGATCGAAAAGCTCAGCTTGTAATTCACGCTATGTGTGATACAGTCATGGAAAAGCTTATGGAGAGACTAGGTCTTGAAATTCCTCAATTCAGACTTGTGAGAAGAATAAAAATATCTAAACTTGCTGAAGCAGAACCAGGACACTCTACTATAAAAGAATGCATGCACTTCCAAGGAATCGATTCAAATGAAGATCCATATAGTCTCTTCCCCAGAATTGAAATAAAATCTGGATCTAATCAAGTAGCGCTTACTAAAGACCCTATGAAATTATATGCCAAACATTTCAACCAAGTTTTAGAACTAAAATTACATTTCCAAGGACATTATGGAGAAACTCCATTGGAAATCATCATTGATCCCACACAAATGGAAGTTGGCAGCAGCAAGGTATATGCCATGGTTTTCAATCCTTATGAAGGCGAGTGGGAACAGTTAACCAATCTTAGTTAAATTATTTTCCGATTTAAATCAATATCTAACTTATATCTCTTAAACAACTTGTTCTTCTTCTCCTTCTCTTCCTTGTTTGATCTGTTTCAATAAGTCTTTATTCATTCTGACTTCTTCCATATTCATTTTGGCTCTGGCTTTCTTTGAATCCTTTTCATTCATTTGCTGCTTCAGCATTTCTGCATGCACCTTATTGATTTCTTTTTCTCTTCTTTTTCTATCCTCTTCCAGCCTGAAGAAATCTTCAGAGTCTTTTTTCCACATGTCAGCTTGTTCTTCATGGTTCATTTTATCAGCGACTTTTCTTTTCTTTTTATCTTCAACTTGTTGGTCCAAGTATTTTCTCAGCTCTTCTTTTTGAAGCTGCTGCCGTTGGAACCGTCTTTCGTCTTCAAGTCTTTCCAGCCTTTCTTTTTCTTCGATTTGTTTTAGAAGCATTAAATCTTCTTCTTTATTGCGCTGGTCTTGCTCTTTCAGAACTGTATCAGCCATGCGGGCCATTAATTGCTGCTGGCGTTCTTCACGAGCTTTTATTTCATTGAGACGATCTTGTTCTTGTCTATCGAGCATTCTTGCATAGTCCTCCATTGAGTTGACGTCGTTTTGCCTTTCCATCTCTTTATATTCTAGTTGTTTCTTTTTATTTTCTTCGTTTTCTCTCATCATGCGTTGCATATAAGCTCTTTCTTCACGTCTGCGCTCTTCAAAATTCATCTGTTCATTTGTCAGCTCTTCTTTGAGTCTCGTCACTAATTTAGTATCAAGTTCTTTTTGCTGCCTTTCATCTAATTTTTTTCTTCTTTTTTCTTCATGCAACTGTTTATCCCTCAAAGCTTTTTCCTGCATGATTTTATCTCTATACTCTTGTTCTCTTTGTTTTTCTCTGTCCTCCATCATTTCAAGATTTTTCTTTTGGGCTTCTTCATATAATTTATTTTCTTCCGATTCCATATTCTTTCTGATTTCTTTTTCACCAAGCTGTCTGTCCAGCTCTCTTTTGAGCTTGACCTTATTTTCATTTTCACGCCTGAGTCTGGCTCTTTCTTCTTCTCTATACATTAAGGTGTCATGGTCAATTATAGCTGCCCACTCGTCTTCATTGTCGTCAGGGACATAAGAAGCAGTGACCTGTGAAGAGGTCACTGAAAGGCCATCATAATCAGATTGCAGGTCTGCAGGAACTTGTTGGGATGCTTTGGATTTTTGAGATTGGTTTGATCTGACACTTGCAGCTGATTGTTGAGATTTTGGAACTGATTGATGAGATCTCACTGATTGGGTATCATAGTCGCCTTCTGCCTTTTTCCTGATCCTTTCGTCGAGTTTTTGCAGATTTGCTTCAGTGAGAGTTTCTGCCTTCATGAAATTTTCTACTTCTTTGTCAATGAACCCGGGCACTTTATCACCGTACTTTTTTTTGAATTTAGTAATTAGCATGCCTTTAAGATCTTCGCGTTCTTGAAGCTTGAGCAAACGTTGTTTCTTTTGCTCAGAGAGACGGGCTGCTGTGGTTTGGGCTTGTTTAGGAGGAACCTTTGGGTAGGACATTCAAGTGATAAGAATAACTGCTAAAAATGTCAATGCATGTAAAGTTATTTTGAACGAAGAAATAAATATTGACAGGTTAAACTGCAAAAATTAATATAAATTAGTGAATAGATGTATAGGAAGTAGATAATTAATAATTAAGGGTTAATTAAAGCAGCTATTCTTGTGAATTAACTCTGCAGCAACACTTATAATCCTATAAAATATATCAGATGATTTAAATTAAAAAACAGCTATATATTGTTCAGCTAAATATGCTATTTCATAAAAATTACGCACTCAGAGTACTCTATGGAATCCCAGCACTCGCTTTCTTTATAGTCGTGATTCTCTTATACCTCAGCTTCTACACAAGTTTTATTTCCTCTGAAGAGCTATCTATCCCCTTGATCTTCCTCTACATCATATTTCACTTTGATTTGATTTTAATTCTATGAAGCTACATCAAAGTTGCAGCAACTGATCCTGGGACAATTCCCGAATATTTTGATTTTTTGCCTAACAATACAACAGAAAGCCTAACAGTAGATCATATTGAAGTAGATATTTATGCTTCCAAAATAGGAATGTGTAATAAATGCCATCAATCCAGACCTCCCAGAACTCATCATTGCTCAATCTGTGATAGATGCATACTTAGAATGGATCATCACTGTCCTTGAGTAGGAAATTGTGTTGGGTTTTTCAATCATAAGTATTTTATTCAGTTTTTGGTTTATACGTCGATTGATTTGCTGATTTTAGGAACGTCAAGTGGAATAAAGCTATATTATAGTGAAGAAGACTTGTCTATTTGCTTGCTAGTAACCACTATTGTTGGAATTTCGATGTTCTTTTCACTGATGTGCTTGGGCCTTTTTCATATATGGCTTATTGCGACTAATCAAAGTTCGTTAGAAGTGAGAATTGGAGGATTCAATGTGTTTGATACAGGCAGCAAAATGAAAAATTTCAAACAAATTTTTGGGGATAATATTATTAGTGTTTTATTGCCAATATCATCAGCAAGTATAGGAAATGGGATTTATTATCCAGTGCAAATTAGAAGAAAAGCAGGAGGTATTGATTTTTATGAAGAAAAAATTTTTATCTAGTAAAATAGCTATATAATTAGAAATTATGACGATTAGACATAAGGATTTAGTTTCTTATCACCAAGTCAACAATTTTATTCATATAAAATTTTTCATATTTTATCAGTTACTTAAATCTTAAATGACAATGCTGATCTCAGTGAATTTCTTGCATTTAATCGATCTGAAAAAAAAATATAATTTTGTATTGATTAATTTATCAGATGAATGATTTAAACTAAATTACTTCTAAAATATGTAAAATTTCATAAAGTATGGAATTGCCCACCAATTTGTCTGAATCTATTGATTTTAATATCCCAGATGAGTCATCAATCACAAGTGGAGAGGAAAACTTGAAAAACAATGAGCTTTTTGTGATGAATATTGAAATAGGAAAAGAGAAGCAAGTAAGTTTAGTAATTCATACAAACGATGATCCTGAAATAATTGCCAAAAATTTCGCAGCAACCTACAACCTAAACAAGACTTTTGAGCAGTCATTAGTAAAAATAATTATATCAAATAAAGAACTTATTGAAAACCGCGTTACCTCTACTTCTCCTGATTCTGCATTACTAGCAGAATTTCTATCCACTCCTACAAAACCTCCTCCACAAGTTGTAAACACCAATCAAATGCTTATTAATAAAAAACACACTCCAAAAATTGATAAAAAATCTGATGAAATTGCTAAAAAATTACCAAAACAAAATGTATATACCCGATTGTACAAAAATACTCAAAAATCTCCTGTCCTATCTCCATCACCAGATTCTACGTTAAAAGCTAGGCCGTCATCAGCGAATCATGGAGAATGGCTTTATGTAAATGGCCTTCGGAAAAAGGAAGAATTAAAAAAAAATGCTGAAATAATAAAAAGCAAGCTTGAAGTAGAAAAAGTGAGCGAAAACACTTTTAAACCAAAAATCAATAAAAATTCAACACTTATGGTTCCCAGAAACTATGAAAAAACTGAAGATTTGCTCATTAACAAAGCTAAGGATTACCAAATAAAGCTAAACACCTTAAGGCAAGACGTATTAAAAGAAGAGCTAAAAGAATGCTCATTTTCACCAAGAATTATAGAAACATCTGCAACCAGAAATCGAATTCATAGCAAAGATTATTTATACAGGGAGGCTGAAATGAAGCGCTCCAGAAGTAAATCAAGCTCTGAAAAATCACTGTCTCTAAATAGTCCTAGAATAAGCCAAAAATCTACTTCAAACAGCAGAGAAGAAGTCTTTAATAGACTATATAATCTAAAATTCACAATTGATGCCAAAATACAACATTTACGGCATAAATCTGACGTTTCAATTGACAAATCCACAGGGCAGGAATTTTTTCATCCTCAAATTAGATCCACATCAAAAGAAAGAGAAGATTCTGACGTCCCTATATGGGAACACTTATATTCCCAAAAAGATAAACGTTCAAATATGATTGATAAAAAGAATGAACAAACAAATGAGTTTTGAAAGGCCACAGCAATGGCACAAAAATCCAGCGAAAACTCAAAAGCAATTTATAAGAAATTCAAAGAGAAACAATACGAAAAATTATTCCGTATACTGGATTCTGATAAAGATGGACATATTTCATCTGAGCATGTAAATAAAGAAAATTTGGATCAAAAAATTTTTCATATTTTAACTCCATTTTTCAATGATTTAGAGAAAAATAAAGAAGTCCTGAACTTTCACAAATTTATCGTAAAGCTAGAAGAATTTATGAAGCAAGTAACTATTGAAGAAAGAGCTCAAATTTTTAAAAGAGAAATTGAATTAGAAAAGACAGAAAAACAATCAAATATTAGCAGAGGATCTGGAAAAACTGTGACAAAAAGCAAGACATCAAGAGGCCAAGATTTTTATGAAAGATTGATGAATGCTTCTAAGTTAAAAGATGAAAAAATAAAAAAATGAAAAGAAGTGAAAATAAATGAAGAAATGGATAAGTGTACATTCAAACCAGTATTTATTAGTAAACCCAATAAATAATGATTATTTATTCCTAAATTTATTTGAATTTTATTAAGAAAACACAATATGGACTTGGTACTTCATATTAAGTTTGCATCGATTGCTTTGAGTAGATAATGAATGCAAATCTGTGTAAAGAATAATAATATCAAATTTTTCTATATGAGATGAGCGCAACATATAATTAAATATTCATAATAAAATGCAGTTCTATGGAGATCAATTTCTTATAAACCGAATTATAAGCCTTTATTTTAACTTATATGAAATTAAATTAGATAAATAAGCAGCCGTTTTTTGATGAAAAACAATTATGATTTTTATATAACTAAGCGTTTCAACTAAAAATTAAAAAACACATTAGATTAACTTTTGATAATAATCATTTTACTATAAAGAGAAATTATTAATATTTATTGGTAGATAAAAATATGGGTTGCTGTTATTCAAGAAGTGAGCCTATGAATAAAGCCAGCTTTGAAGAAAAATCATCTCCTCAACTCAAATCAAAGAGACCGAAAAGTAAATACTTTCGCGCTAAAACAAGTATTCCTTTGATTTCAGAAAATGAAACAATGTCTCCAGAGTTCTCATCAAAATCTTTCAAAAGATCAGAGACTTTCGCAAGCAGAGAGCTAATAAAATCTGAAAACAGAAATTTTCAATATGATTACAAGCTCATAAAGCATCTTAATAATGGCAGTCATAGCCAAGTTAAGCTTGTATTAGATAAAAGGATTGGCTTGAGAAGAGTTATTAAAAGAATAAGAAATTCAAGCATCAATAGAGGAGTTTCTGAGGAATCAATTATTCAGGAATTTGAAAAATTTACAAAACTCGTAATTGATATGCAGGATCATCCTCATATAGTAAAAATATATGAGCTGGTAAATTATGATGATAATTACTATTTAATTGCAGAGCCATTGATGGGAGGAACTTTATCTGATAAAATTCAGAAACGGTATTTTGGTGAAGAACAAATAAAACAATCAATTCATAGCATTTTGACTGCACTAAATTATTGCCATAAAAAAGGGATAGTGCACAGAAACCTCAGGCCTGAAAGCATACTTTTCGATTCAGTAACAGATAATCCGTTGTTAAAACTAATAAGTTTTGGGCTTCCTTGAATATCTCCAGAGAAGCTTCTATCAATGGAATATGTAATTTTTTATTCAGCTTCTATACATGGCTCCAGAGCTAATAGGAGGCACTCTAAATAAAACAGCAAGTGATATATGAAGTCTTGGGGTTATTCTTTTTGTTATGCTTACAAACAGACCTCCATTCAGAGGGAATAAAAAAAAAGAATTATTAGAAAACATTAATAATGGTTTGAAAATAAACGATGAACACTTTTTGATTTATTCAAGCGACGTCAAGGATTTATTAAAGAAAATGCTAGTTGCTGATTTTGATCAAAGAATATCAGCTGAAGAAGCACTAAATCACACTTGGTTTCAGTCACTTCATAATTTAAGTCCTAATACCAAAGCTCATCAAGAAAATCTTAATAATCTATTGCAATTTCAAGTAAGATATACTTAGAGCCGATCCAAAATGGAAAAATCTATATTTGGATACACTATAGCGCATTTTTCATATTCAACAGAAGAAAAATACTGCATAGAATTATTCAAATTGCTTGATTCTGACTATGATGGAATCATTCATAAGCAAGATTTGCTTAATAGAATTGAATTATTTGAGAATCCTGCTACTGCAGAAGATATTCTAAAACTTTACAAAGACGAAGAAATGTGTTATTCTGAATTCGTGGCAGCAACTATTGATTGAACTTCATCAGAGCAGATAAAAAAATTGAAATTCGCCTTTGATTTTATTGATTATAATAAAAATGGTAGCATTGGCATTAATGAGATAAAAAACTCTTTTCCTGGGATAAATGATGAAGAATTAGATGAATTTATGGAAAAAGCAGATACCAACCAAAATGATAAAATAAGTTTTGAAGATCTCAAGACCTATTTATTTAAGAATTCATAAAAATTTCTTCTTTAAAGAGTTAAAATAATTATATTGATTGGAGCATTGTTGATATTTCATTAACTTATTTGTACAATTTGACCAGGTCTTGCACATATTTTCGACAGATAGGGCAGTTATGGGATTTTGAAACGCAGAAACTACAGAACATATGTCCACATGGGTAGCAGGCTACATTTAATTCTCTTGAAAAACAAATTTTACAAGCTGCATCATCAACTACAGATTCACCTGTTTCTTTATCAGAAGAACTTCTCACTGAAGGCAACTGAGAGCTATCAGGAAGCTGCACAACAAGGACAGTTGATCCGATTTTAATGACATCTCCAACCAATAAAGGATACGGCTCACTTTTTTGCCCTTCTCCGCTTAGTCTTCTCCAAGTCCTATTTGTTGATCCTACATCAGCCAAATAAAAAGTTCCATTATCATAAGTAATTTTTCCATGAAATGAGCTCATTTGAGAGTCTTCTCTAATAGAATAAGCATTGGCAGTATCTCTTCCAATAGTCAATCCTTCAACATTTACATTAATTGAATTTTGTCTTGCAGGCCCTTCATAAATAGCTAATTCCAGTGACGTAATTTTTCCATAGGGGTTATATCGGACATTATTTACTTTAAATTCACTTAAACCCATTTGGAACATCATCCCCAGCTCAAGGCGCAAAGGCTGCCTCACCATAAGAAAAGTTCCTGTAGTGCTGCCTGTATCAGTCAATAAGAATTGATTGGTTGGTTGATTAAATCTGATTTCGCAGTGTTTTCGGCTCACAAAACTTTCACCAATAACGATATCGTTAGAGGCAGAATTTCTACCAATAGATGCACCTTCGGCACCGATTAGGAAAGTGTTGTTGAGCAGCTGTCCTTCGACTGCTTTTAAAACGAGCATTTCTCATTTGGTTTCTTCGATTTCTGCTGGAACTGCTCTTGAATTGACTTGCTGCTGAGAATTGTCTTCTGGGTCTTGTTCGCGCTGATTGTTGAGGCAACGCTCTTTTAGTTTTTTGATGTTTTCGAGTATTTTAAAGCGATGAAGCCTTACAGGCACTTCTAGATCATTCATGAGATCTTGGTCGGTCATTTCAAAAAGGAGCATCCCGTCGATTGATAAAGCTTCGAATTTTTGTTTATATTGGCCAAGCTCAAGAGAGGAGAGCCATTCGCTGACTTCTTTTACTCCCCATGAATCTGGTTTACGAGATTCCATAGCAAATTTATTTATTATTTAAATATTTCGACTTAGGGGATCGGATAATTAATTACAAGAGATTAAATCAAAGGATAAAGAATCTTGATAATCTCTAACTTATAATTCAAATTTCAATTTGATTTATTTCTCAACTTCAACCAAAAATAAAGTATTTTCATTTTACAAAAAATTTATGAAATAAAATTAGAATTTGACCGAAAGTGCCTGGTGTAATTTGGAGGCTTCACATAAGCATATCGAGTTTCAGGCCTTGGAGGGATTGGTGAATGCTTCCTAGAATTGTTTCTAGTTTCATCTAAAATACAAAGGGAGCTAACGCCTCCTCTTCGTGATGAAAACTTTGGACTTTCAGAATCCAAAGGAAGTAAATGAGAATCTTCAATTACAACATCATTGTATTCTAATTGAATAATTCTTCCTCTCTTAATTTCAATGGATTCTCTGAACATTTCTTTAGGATCACACTTTAATTCAGAAATCAGGTCCGAATCAATATAGTGTTGAAATCCGGGATCTATTTTATGTATAATAGCTTTTATATTGTTTGAGGGGTTTAAATCTATATTTTTTGGACTTTCAGGCTCTATAATAGGATTTTCTGAGTCATCAACCCCAGTATCAGCTGTTGATGCTGACGCCCCACTGATTTTTATGAGCTTTGCAAAAAACTTTGAATTAAGCAATCTTTGATGTCCTGTGTTGGGGTTCTTAGTTTTGGTTCGAGATCTTGATACTTGAAGTAATGTGCTGGCATATGGTGATGCACTCCTTTTTGTGCTTAATGCTGGAAAACGCAAATCTTTAGTAACACATTTTTGGCTAGGGGAGTTTTTTCTTCGAGTTACGGATGGAAGACGAGTATGTTTTTTTAGTCTGCTTGGCTGAGCCTCCATTGGCTTTTATCACAAATTAGCATAATTGATAAACATCTTAGGAACTATGTAATGGATTTCAACTTTTTTTTATAAATCATATTTACACACATCCAATAAAATCAGCTTATAAGCTTTGTGTAATATTGCTATTATTAAATAAAAATCATAAAATTCTAATTATTTGATATATATGCTATAACTAATTTTCCTTTGCCTTATATTTCACAACAGAATATAAATTTTAGCATGAGTTTGATAAAAATGAATACTACGATCTATCTATCAAAGTGATTTCTATCTTTCCTTGCATTGTTATGAGTTTAAGAACGTCAGATACTTAAATGACAGCGAATAGATGATACTATATCTAACTAATATTCTTCATTTATGATAACATAATAAATCCATTATTAAATATGCAAGAAGATCAGCCAATAAAAGCCACTGCAGAAGATGCCCTTTCATCAAAAAAGTAATTTTGATTTAGTTATGCTACTCAACTCGGATATGTTCATGATCCTTTTATCTCATTTTTTGCGAGGGAAACAGTGAAAAGGCCTCCTCTTATAAATCGTGGCTATTGGGCAAGAGTCCATCGAGTTAAAATGACTGTTGATGAATTCTTAAGAATTGAAGACGAAAATAAACAAATCATTTCGATTGGTGCTGGCTTTGATACTGCTTATTGGCTTTTAAGAACAGAAAAGCCAGAAGCTAGATTCCAGTATATCGAAGTAGATTTCGAAGATGTGTGCAACCACAAAAGCCAAATAATTGCTTCCAATCCTCAACTATTCTCGTTAGTATCATCACCTATTACCCCAAATCAAGAAATACTTGCAAGAGACTACAAACTCTTACATGCAGACTTAAGAAATTCCAGATTCCTAATGGAAAAGCTGGCTTCACATACAAACACATCAGCCCCTACGCTAATTTTAGCAGAATGTGTGCTTGCATATATGGAATCTCAGCATTCTGACAATCTGATTGAAGAGTTCTCAAATCTGTATCCTAATTCAGCATTTCTCAATTATGATATGATCCAGCCTCATGACCCGTTCGGCAGAACCATGATCCAGAATTTGCGCTCAAGACATGTAGAGCTCAAAGGAATTGTGAATTATCCAACTGTTGCTTCTCATTTAGAAAGATTTAGAAGATTTTATGAAAGAGTTGATGGGTATAATATGCTGATGATCTATAATAGACATACAGATAGGCATGAAAGGGAAAGAGTAGAGAAATTGGAATGGATGGATGAGTTTGAAGAGTGGAATATGCTCATGGAGCATTATTGCATGATCATTGGATGCAAAGGGTCAGTTAATTTAGCGTTTTAAATATAATTGTGTCATAATAGGCAAATGAAAGGGTTGCTATTCATAAGGCATTTTTTGTGTAAGAGTTAATACAATATTAATAAAAGAGATAAACTCAAAAGAATTTGGCTTGAATTTGAAGATTCGTCTCTATCATTAAGCTGCTGTAAGATTTGTCAATAATTTGATAGATAAATCTGCTGTGCACAGTTTGGAGCATTTTGCAATTGTGGATATGCTGAAACAAGAGATGCATAATATGCTAAATTTAAATAATTTGGATAGTATGCTTGCATGCATGGCGAAATCCCTCGCCTATCAGTGTTGCATTTATTAATACTTTCACTGGTAATTCATTCTTGAAGCAAGCTTAAGTATTGCTGATAAGGTTTGTCTCCTGGATACAGACCACAATAAGCTTTTCCATTTGGATTATATGCGCATTCACAGCTGGGTAAATATTCTGATAAATTGTTGTCTATCTGACAGTCATTTGAAGTTTGACAAGGTTTTGGCAACAATTGAGATGATATTATTGCATTGCATTTAGGATGGCTTCCTCCGGCACATGCAATATTTTGGCATAAATTGCTGACCCCATTCTCACAATTTGCAATTGCTTCTCCACTTGCCAAGCTATACCCTAGCACACAAAGAGAAGTTGCTGGATTTCCTGTGTAATTGCAAAATGATGAATTTACACAATCTTCATCTCGAGAGCAGCCATAGTTTCCTGTCTTTATCTGTGCAGTACAAATTACTGAATTGCAAAACAAGCCAGGGTTGCAATCTCCATCACTTTTACACGATTCTCCAATGGCATTTCCAATACATAATGAATTTATACATTCATTTGTTATACAAGAAGAATTTGATGAGCATGGCTCACCAGGTCACAAATATGAACTGGGCTTAGGAATGTATTGGCAAGTCGAATTTGTTTCTTGAGATGGAGCTAGAATAGGACAATAAAAATAATTTGGGCATCCATTTAGTCAATATTTGCCTTGTGTTGGCTCATAAAAAATACAGGTTTCATTCACAAAAAGCATATCTTGAGATTTGCAATTGAACTGATAGCAATCTAACGAATAAACCACTAAAGAGAAAAAAATAGTGTAAATGCTTCTTAAATAAAGTTCCATATTTAATTAAAAATAATGACTAATAAAATGAAAATTCCTCGATAAACATTCAAATCACAATTTATGCCACTGACAAAAAAATTTCAAAAATTGTTGAAAAGAAGGCTAATAAGGTAGCCACAATTTATTATAATGAAAAATTTTTGTAATTTGCTCAAAAGATTTTTTTCTTACCTGAAAATAGTGCTTTTTAGGCTAAATATATTCTCATAAATATGCCATAGATTTTATTGAAATTTAGCTTCTTTTTGTTGCAGAAAAGCGAAAAGAATGCAAAAAATGCTAAAAAATCCTTTCTTTAACTTTCGGCATATATTCCAAAGACTTCTACTTTTTCCTCTTGCTACTGAAAAAAATCACCCATTACTAAAAAATCTGCAAAACAATAAATACCTCAACGATTAGCTGGCTTGTTAAGCACACTTAAAGCTTTTAATAATAATTTTATTTTCTCATTAACCTTTATTTCTCTCCCATTTCTCTATCTGAAATAAATTGGTCCATATTAAATAAACGAATATCAGGCTTAATAATTTAATGGCTTCTAAACTTGAAAGTTGGTGGTCTGGGTCTTACCCAGCCTTTTCAATGAAACACTACGAGACTTGACTTGTCTATAATAAACTCGTCTCAGCAGTCTTGGCAGAGGAACAATTCACCAAAAAAACGGAATCAGGTCAAGAGGCCTATTGGGTAATTGACAACTGCGATATCTATGAGTGGTTTGACTCAACAAACCAAAACGGTGAGAAGTTTGGGCACGACAAGAACTCAGATACTTGGTTTTACGAGCACTGGTTTGTAGAAGAAGGCATTCATGTTGTTGCCAAAACTTGGTACAAGTACCCACATGAATGGGGTGTGGTTATCAAGTATCTCCCTGACCACGAAGTTCATACTGTTTGGGAGCTTGACCCACTCGTCAAAAGATTCGAGGAATTCACGAAAGTTGGAGATGTCACTAATGGAACCAAACAATGCGTTAGATGCACTCCTCAAGGTCTTGAAGACTACACTGAAAAATTCTGGAGTGACCCAGCAAGCTCAGGAAGAGAAAAGGTTTGGACTTTAGGCACATCCAGAGGTGAAGAAAAAGAATACCAAGAAGGAGACAAGAAATGGGGTGAAAGTTGGACTGATGATCCAGATTTCGATTTCAATGAGAAAAAAGAATGGAAACAAGAAGGCGATAAATACACTGGAGTTGACACTGGCAAAAAAGGAGATGTCAGTTGGGAAGAAAAGAGAGAAAAGACTCCTGAGCACGAATCACAAGAAAAAACTTGGACTCAAGGCGACAAGAAATGGGGTTTCGTGAAAGATAAAAAACCTGACCAAGCTTACAAGATGGATTGGGAAGGCAAAAAGCCAGAAGTGGGCACTGAAGGCGCCAAAGCTGCACTAGCTATGGAAAGAGCTAAAATGGTCGTCCCATTAACTGATCTATTTAGAAAGCAAAAAGCTGAAGCTGATGCATCCCAAGATACCTTGAAAAGTTTAGTCGCTATGACTCCTGATCTCCAAGAGGAAGCTGCTAAACTTGCAGACGCTATCAACTCCTTAGAAGATCCAAACTTTGACGACCCTCTTTCAATAGTTGGGAAACTTAATGAACTTACTGACCTTAAAAATAAGCTGGAAGATCTCAAACAAAAATCCTTCAAAGGCATTTCTGATCAAAGTGTCACAGCAGCTCAGCTGAATAAAATTCTTGACGCTGATGATGCAATTGTGTCTGCGCTTCTTCCTATTGTTAAGCCTGATAAAGTTCAACCTTTCCTTCATGAGCATGCTGGAGTCAAAAAAGACAGAGAAAATGCAGTTTCACTGCAAGATGGAGTTCATGTGAATGATAGATACCAAAACCTAGCAAAATTGCTTATTAAGATGATTGGAGTCGGCACTTTTGACGGTGAAGAAACTCCTGAAGAGACTCAAGCTATTAATACCAAACTTGCAAGACCTATCAAAGAACTTGCCGATACCCTTCACAAAGGAGAAAGCACTTTGGACAAACTTGAAGCCAACTATAAGCCTAACGACGAAATCATCCAACAAATCAGAGCTGGACAACACCAAAGACTTGTAGAAATTGACGAAGGAATTGCCAGTGGACAAAGGTATAACATTTTGCTTGACCAAATCTTCAGACTTGCCAGAGACCAAGAAGACTTCAAGAGAGAGCTTATAAGTGACGATATTGTTCAGAAAATCGCTGATATCAGTGCTAAAGACGCAGAACTTGCCAAAGAGCTTGCAGTTACTCTAGAAAAACCAGAACTTCCTATAATTAAGGCACTATCTGAACTGGAAGTTCCTAATCAGCTAGCTCCTCAAGTAAACAAACTCAGCAGATGGACAACAGTACTCAGAGCTTTATTGGGCAAATTAATTGGTATGGATGACGACGCTACTAATGAAGACAACCAAGAAATCAACGAAGCAATCAAAAAGAGAGGCAAAGGAGAATGCATTCTTCCTTACGACCCAGTTAGTGTTCTCAAGTTTTTATTAGTCAACGGAAAAATCACCCAAGATGCAGCATCTCGCAATATTAAAGATCTCGCTGAAGGAGTTGGTGATGAAAGTGACCAAGAACAAGCCAATGAGGTCTGTGAACAAGGAATTAATGCAGTAACTGGAGTTATCCCTGATACTGCAAGAGAAGCACTTATCACTATTAAGACTACCATTGAAGAGCTATTCCCAGCTATTTCTAACCAAGAAGAACTTTTGGAATTTTTGATTCAAAAATCCAAAGACGCAGTCAGCCAAGCTGCAAGCTCAGGTGGATCAGGTGGCAGAAGACCTAAAGCTGTGAGAGTTAGATCTAAGAAAGGAGCAGGCCAACAATCAGCTATTGATATTACTGACTTAGCCACTGAATCAATCAAAGATTCCTTCGAAACCTTAGAAGGAATGGGCGCTCTTCTATATGGAAGCAGACAAAACATTGATGAAAGAGTCAACGAACTTAGAAAATTCAAGGATGAGGTCAACAATAACTTGCAAGAGAACAGAACCAATATGGAAACTGTTTCTGACGTATTCAATGTCCTCAATGACTTGGAAAAGGAAAAGAGAGAATTCGTGATGGCTCCTGACATTTTCAAGAACTTATATACAACACTTAATAAGGCTCACAAGTTAGTTGACAATGGATCTAAATTCTTCAATGTCCCAGTACCTCCTGAAGTTGAAGATCTAAAAGATAAACCAGCTGAAAACCTTGCAGACTTGTCAAAGAGAATTGGGTATATTATTAACGTTTACTTCAGAATGACTGGACTCCCTGAAGACGACGAAAATGTTGATGCAGCAGTGGCAGCTTTGGCTAAGAAACAAACAGCAGCCTCATTACCATTTGACCCAGTTGAGCTTCTTCATTCTCTTAGAATGAAGAAAGATAACGACACTGATAGACTTCTTTGGTTAGCTGGACTTGTAGGAAGTGATGAACAACTTGCTGAATCTAAAGAACTTGTCAATAGAGTGCACGAAGCTGTACATGATGAAATCCCAGATAATAATACTAGAGCTCTTGAGCTACTAGACGTCTACTTAAAGACTTATCCAGAACTTGAAAAAGAAGTTGAAGGAAGACTAAGAGATTTATTAGATCAGCTTATGGTTAAATTAAGAGACCAAGAACCAAATGAAGATGAAGTCAAATCGATTTTAACTACACTTGAAAACTTGAATTTGGCTTCCAAAAAACTTAATGAGAAGGCAAGCATAGCTGAAAACCCAGAACTCAATGCACTTGTAGCAAGAAAGGATAAAGTTCCTACTGAGCCTCACCAAATAATGCCTTACTATACCGAATTGGCTGCAGATTGGTCTGAATTCAATCTTAATGAGATTACCAAAGATGGCCCAGCTGTCACTGACGAAGAAGCTAGACAACTTCACTATGGAATCAACAAGAAGATGAAAATCCACCCAGTCGTCAAAGTAAGAGAGATCAAGCCATTCTTCCAAGGCCCAGACCATAATGATGTAGTAAAATTCATTGTTTACCTCAACAAGGTAGCTGGAATCCTGTCTCAAGCTCACCCTCATGACGAGCAAGCTCTTATTGAAAAATGCAACAGAAGATTCGAAAAACTCTCTGAATTGTCTCCTAAGCGTGTAGGAAGACTCGCTACAAGATACAGCAAATTAATATTGAGACTCTTGGCTAAACTTCTTCAAAAGCCAGTTGAAGAAGTTATCACAGAAATTGAAGAAACAGCTACTACAACTATTACTCAAAGAACTGGCAGCAAGATCTTCCAAACTGTCCTCTGGACTGAAATTCTCAAAGGACAAGGACTTGACATAAACTCTGAAATTGTCTGCGAAGCTTATAACAGAGAGCAAGCAATGGCAATCCCAGTCATTGAAGCATTGACCAAATACTTCGGCACACCTGACAACAAGGTAGTTGAGAAGAACTTGAAAGCTAAGTCTGAAGACGTTCTTAAAGAAGACGCTGCACCTAAAATTGAGCATTATGCTGGACTTAGACTTGAACAAAGCAAGCTGGTCATGAACTTAAACGATAAGATCTTGAGTGTGCTCGAAAGATTAAGAGAAATTGACAGCGATAAAGCAAGAACTGTCAAAGCAGCCATCACTGAAACTGAAATGGTCGTCCAAGGAAGCGAAGACCTTCTTAAAGCCCAACTTAATCTTCTTAAACAAAAAGAAGACGAATATTCAGCTCAAGAGCAAGATAATGTTGTTGACTTAGTCATAAGACTGCTCGCAAGAATCAACTTGGAAAGAGAACTTCAAAAACTGAGAGATGCAGCCAAGCCTAAAGATAACAGAGAAGCCGAAACCATTGAAATGCTTAGAAACATTGAAGAAGCTGAATTCAGATCAATCAAAGGATCTTATTCAACTCTTCAAGCACTTGTTTCTCAATTATTCCCAAGCTTAGAAGGTGAGATTGCTTCACTTAAAGCCTTAACCGATCCTTCTGGAGTTGCTACCACAATTCCTCAACTAGCAAGCTCAATTCTTGGTGGATTTGATAATGCAAACGCCATTGAACAAAAGAAACAATCATTGCTCAATGATACCCCAATTAAAGCAAAACTTGCAGACCTAATTAAATTAATTGCAGAATCTGGAGGTGCAGATGACACCGAAACTGACGCCGTCTTTGCAGGACTGTTTAGACTTTGTGGATCATCTGACGATAAGTCTCAAGCCAAAGATCTTAAAGAAGCAAGAGCACTTCAACAAGGAGAGCCAGCCACAGTGACCGACTCCCTTGACTTGGTTTCTACCAACCTCAACAGACTTCTCCCAGCCAGACAATCACAAACCAAGCTCCAAAGCAAGCTTGTAAAAGAAGCTGGAGGTCTCAGATCAAGCATTGACGACGTAGACATCCAAACTGAAGATTTGTTGAAGAAAGCCATCAGAGAAACAGCCAACACTATTTCTTCTGACGACACCAAGACTAAAGACGCACTTGATAAAGTCAAGAAGGCAATTGAAAAGATTGAAGAAGAATCACCAGCTAATATGCCAGAAGTCATTCAAAGAGTCACTGATAGACTTGACCAATGGGAAAAACTGGAAAGACTCAGAAGAGATTTGAGAGAAAAACTTTCTAAAGAAATCAACAGACTCAAGGGAGATGTCCAAGAAAAGCTTAACGAGCTTCAAACCACCAAAGCTACCTTTGAAGGCCAGAAAGTCCAATATGAAGCCCAAATTCACTTGCTTCAAAACTCAGTTGAGCAAAACTCCAAACTTGTTGAGAAATTGACCCAAGAGTCGGCTGACAAAGAAACCGTCATTTCTGAACTTAAGATTAAAGTTGCTGATGCAACCAATGAGATTGAGAACTTGAAAGAGGAAATGTCAAGAACTACTGAAGAACTTGATGACGCCAACAAAGAACTCAGAAACATCAGAAGAGTCAACAAGGAAAAAGACACCCAAATCAGAGATTTACAGAACTCTTTGGATCAACTTCAAAGATCCAGTGAAAAGAACTTCCAAGGCGACAAAGAAAAACTTGAGCTTTTGGACGCTCTTAAGAACGATCTTAGACAAGCCAGAGAAGAGCTTGCTGCAAAATCTAAATATGCTGATGAACTTGATGATATTGTCAAGGCTAAAGACAGAGAAATTCAAAAACTAACTGGCGAAAAAGCTGAACTTGAAGAAAAACTAGCTGAACAAATCAGAGAAAAGAATGAGCTTAAACTTCACATCCTCAAACTTGAAACAGAAAGAAACGAACTTGAAGAAAAACTCAAACTTGGTCAAGCTGGAAACCCAGAAGAAATTGCATATCTCGAGCACATGCTTGAAGATAAAGACAAGGCCTTAAATGAGCTTGAAGAGCAACTTGAAAGTGCTAGAAGATACCAACAACT
This sequence comes from Blepharisma undulans, assembly GCA_949751825.1. Classification (NCBI taxonomy): domain Eukaryota; phylum Ciliophora; class Heterotrichea; order Heterotrichida; family Blepharismidae; genus Blepharisma; species Blepharisma undulans. The sequence continues at coordinate 20,077 of CATKHM010000104.1, forward strand.
CTACGCCCTTGTTAAAGAAGAAAAAGAAGATCAAGATACTAAGATTAAATCTCAAGAAATCGACCTCAGTGACTTACAAAGACGCCTCAAAGATCTTACCAATGAAAACGAAAATCTCAAATACAAGACTCGCCAAGTGGACAAACTCACAAAAGATGTCGCATCTCTGCAAAAAGAAAACCAAAACTTGAAGCACAAGATTGACTATCTTGAAGAGTTCAGTGGAGACAAGTCATCAGGCACTCAAGATGCCATCAATAAAATGACAGCTGAAATTGCCCAGAAAGAAAACCAAATTTCTGATCTTAACGACACCATTGACAAATTGAGAACTGAATTATTAGGACTCCATACAAGACATTCATTGGCAATGAACAGAAACTTCTTGATCAGATTTATCAACTCATACAAGAACAAGCAATCACAATACTTCAGGACTTGGATGAGCAAGAAGACCATCAAAGGAGACTCTCATGTAGTTGTCGCAACCACCACTATTGAAATCCCTGACACTGTTGAAGAGAAAGAAAAGAAGCACTATGAAGCTGCTGCCCTTGAAATGCAAGAAGACAACAAGACCATGATTGAATGCAACGCAGTCACCAGAGCAATCAGAGAAGCCGGTATTCCAAATGAAAAACCAATCAGCTACCTGAATGTCTTCAAGTTCTTAGAAGACCTCATGGACAAGAAATTCGAAGCTGACAGAAAAGACTTATCAGAACACAAGGCACCTAGGCCAATGCCTGACTTCTTAATGGAACACCTCAACAAGACTTTCGGTATTTCTAAGCTTGCTATGAAACACTTAGCAGGATTATTGCCAGCTCTTGACCAACTGTTCAGTGAAGGCAACAAATACGCAGCATTCTACTGCAGACTTCTCCAAATGTTCCACCCAGATCCAGTCCCTAACAGCCTTTCTGTGTATCTTGTCAGAGCCAGAGTTGGGTTCCATCCACTCATTGACAAGCTTGAAAGAACAAGACAAAACCAAGGCAAGAAAGCATCTGGTCCTAAAGGAAAAGCCACTGGTCGTGCTGCCTTTGAAGCTGCAGGCACAGGAGGTGTTGCCTTGTTAAGTGATGTCATCGAACTCTTGTACACCATGTTTATGGGAGATAGAGAAATGGGAACTCTTGCTTTAGAATACATCAAGCCAGAAGCAGTCTCACACGAAGACTTCGTCGCCTACAAGATTTGCCACAAGATGGCTAAACTCGGAAAGACCCCTGAAGCTATCTTCAACATGCTTGACAAAGACGCTGGTGGCACAATTGATGCTAATGAATTTATCAGCGGCACCAAAGAAGATTTAGATCTTTGGATTTCTGATGAAAATATCAATAAACTTATGAGACTCTTAGATACCAGAGGAAACGGGGAAATCACCAAGGAAAGCTTCATGGCTAAGATTAACATGAAGAACCTTATGGAATGGAACAGAAGTGATGACTGGGTTGTCAGCAAGGCTAGCTATTTGGTAGCTTTGATTGACGTTTATAAAGCAAAGCAAAGAAAAGACACAGCTTTCTTGTTTGGAGAATACGAGGCATTTGGAACTGAAGGAGTTAACGCTGAACAGTTCAAGACAGCTGCACTTAAATATGACCCTGTATTGTCTGATGAAAGAATTGCTCAAATCTGGGCTGAAGCAAGCCAAGGCAACACTTCAATTGGACCTAAACTGTTCGTCAAGACCATCACTAAGTATGGACTTGGCGGGTATGGATATGGAACATTCTTGATCAGGGAATTAATGGATGCACTTGCAGAAGTAAAAGCAGAAGGCCAAGCTTAATCTAATTTAAAAGCATTCGCTTAATAAGTGTTTAATTAATCTGAAGTAAAAAATGATGTGTTCCTAAAGTCATCAAAAAGTGGCTTGTATCCTGTCTGTGTTTCAGTCCAATTACTTTTTGCATATTTTTCCATGAATTTATAACTTTTCTCTACACTTCCACTTCTTCCATATATTTTCCTATTCAGCTCTTGTATAAACCTAAAATTTGTGGGGAAAAATATGTCAGCTTCCCCAACTGGAGTCAAAAATGTGTTGAAGTCTTTCCCTTCGCTTGACTTTTCACCTTTTTTAGAGACAATTGGAGCATTTAATCCTTTGATTTTTTTCCCAGGCAGGAGATCAAAATCACTGAATATGAAATGCGGATTTGAAAAAACAGTTTTAAAATGGTTCATTAGCATATAAATTCCTGTAGGTAAAAATAAGTTATTATATTTCTTTCTATACCATCATCTCATTAGATTGTATATAAACCCTTCTGCATATTCTGCTTCTCTTTCACTATCAGCCATTGGGGGCATATTTATATACATATCTAAGCAATCTTTGATAATTTGATCAGTGATTGGCTCTTTTTTCTCTTCTAAACCTTCAGTAACCATAGATTGATAACAGTATTCCCCCTTTTCCATCCAAACTCTGTCGTGAGGCAAGTTGTCAAGCATTTCTAAAGCTATTATAAAAGTAAATTCTTCAGTAATTCTTTCATAGTTAAAAGCAGACTTTGTTATTACTGAAATTTGGCCATTTTTATATAATTCAGGATGGGCTCGAGACAGTCTGGCTTTAGCAGTTTCTGATATTACAGGAGAAATATCACATAAGGTGTAATTTATTCTTTTATAAGTTTGAATATGGTGATTTTTATAAAAATCAAGAATACTCAAGGCACCTGTGCCTGTTCCGCCTCCAAACTCAACGATTTTTATCGTAGGAGATTTTTGTTTTTCCAAGCAATAGTTTGCTATTGCGTGACCATATCATGGCTGGAAGATCTCTACAGGTGTTAAAAAAGCGTATTTTGGGTATTTTTCACCGATTGCTTCTCTATATGAATAAATTCCTCTAAAATCGTGATATCTTAGCTCTCCAGTTAGTTGTCCTAATTGATGGTCTGGCTTCATGAAGTATCCTTTATCTGGCTGGTACAACCGATCTTGTATGAAATCTCTAACTAAGCAAGGATAGCGAATCACATTCGTCATTTTTTACTAGAAATTTATTATTATTCTATCTTCATTTTGATCTGGCTCAGCTCGCTCAGGGACTAAAGAGCTTTGAAAATCATCCAGAATTCCAGGATTATCTGCCAAATGTATGCTACTTAGCAAAGCTCTGTCTTGATTTTTAAAAAACACCACAACTCTGATCAGACTAATTGAGTTTCTTATGACTAATAAACTAATTCCTATCGTTTCTTCAATTTCATAAATTGCATAGTAACAAATTGTGATAGTTATACCTATCACGCATAGCAATGCTACGAATGAGTCAAACCTATTACTCCAGCTAATTCAAAATTTCATTGATCCAAGTAAAAAGTACCGAATTAAAACTTCTAAGATAACAAAAGAGGAAAGCAGAATTTCCACAATAAAAAATCATAGATGATCTAAATATCATATACCTGGATATGAAGCTATATGAGTAACTATCCATAAACTAATAAGCATGCATGAAGCAATCAAAAACATATAAAATATTTGCATTCCACATGAAAAGTAAATATGATTTATGATATCTTTATAATAATCTACTTGAACAACTTCTAATCTGGGCGTTGTATATGATCTTGGAATATTGATGTTTCTCGAATCCATCTTCTTATGATTCAAAAGTGCTTTTATAATTTAATAGCAATACACATTTTTACTATGGATATATAAAAAGGAATATGATCATAAATTAAAATGAATAAATTTTACCTTTTAATTATAGGGGTTTGGTCTCTCTGCCAGAACTCCACAAGTTTCAGGTTTTCGACTGGAACTCAAATACACACAGAAAAATTGCCATTTTGCCAGCAGCATTCTCAAAGGACGTGCTGCAATATATCGCATTCTTTACAGATTTTCAGAAGAATTTCAAAGCCTTTGACAAATCCTCCATTGTATGCAGACTATCAAGGATATAGTGGAAGATGCTTAACTGTGATGCAAGATGTTTTGTGCTCAGAATGTGATGGTGACGTGTAAGTTTTATAGTAGAGGCGAAGGACATAAGTCTGGGATCTGCCAAAATCTATGCGATTCTTTGTATGAGGCTTGCAAAGAGGACTATTTCGAAGCTGGAATGGTTGAAAGCGGGATTGATTTTTGTAGTGGAGGAAGCTGAATTTGTTATCCATTGACGAGTTTTGTTGATAATGGGAAAGATTTTTGCCAGAGATTGGGATTTGAGGTAAAAAAGAAAAATTGCTTTGATGGGGTATCTGCAGCTAGTGTGAAAGGAAAAGCTCCTGCTGAAAGTCAAGAAAAAAGTGATGGGATTGGGGCTTATATTTTGATATCGGGGTGTGCAATATTTATGATAAGTTTTATAATTATTGCTATTAAACTGGGAAAAAAGCAAAAAGTAGATATAAGGCGAAAACGACTGGAAGCTTTTTATAAAGAACAATAATTAAATAATCTATTATTAGAGAAAATTATTTTGGGAAATTTTCAATTAATTTGAATAATTTATATTTGAAGGTTTTTGAAAATTATATTATCAGTTTAAAATGAAGTATTGCTAAAGATCATTAAAATATTTATTTTAAAATAGTACAGGAAATACATTACAGCTTGAAGAATAAGCCAATTCGATAATGATATTTAGACATAATGAAAAATTAAATATAAATTCAAGTCTTACACTATTAATTGAAAAAAGTAAAAATCTGTCAAAATTTCTTGTGTGTTGCATTAGTGTAAAAAGGAAAAATGCAATTTTATTTAAAAAATCATGTATTGGGATAAATTGATTTATTTAGACTACTAAAAATTTATGTTAATAGCATTTTCTATGATTCTTTATAAAAGAAGATCTAAATTGTCATTCCTAGCTCATGAAATATTTTTTTAAGTTACATGTATGCCATTATTATTTACTGTTCAAATCTCATAATTCATTAATGGGCTGCTGCAATTCCAGAGAAGAAGATAAGAAGGCTCTAAAAAAGCCAAAGGCATCTATAAGACTCAAGAAAAGCAAGAAAAAATTGATACATTTCAGTTCTCGCGACACTTCTGGAGCTGATGATAAAACGCCTCGATCATATAATGGTCACTTAACTCCAAGAAGTCTTCAGCCAGCTAGTTTTCATTCAGACGGTGATAAATCCCCATCAATACGATCAGAGCAAACAACTCATGCCAGAAGATTCTCAGAAATGAGCACAAATTTGATTCAGCCAATTTTTTCAAAAGCATCAAACGGAAGCATTAAAACGTTGAAAGTTTTATCAAAAAATGACTTCGGATGTGTCAAACTTATTACTACTTATGAATCTGATATCAAAAGGGTTATGAAAATAATTGATTTATCAAAAGTTGGAAACATTGATGAAGATTTTGAAAAATTGAGAAAAATAAAAGATTTGGTAAAAATTATGCAGGATCATCCAAATATTGTGAAGACTTATGAATTGATTAAAACCCCAACTTCTGTCTATATAGTAAAAGAAAATCTAACAGGAGGCAGCTTACTTGAAAAAATATCCAAAGGAAAAATATCAGAAGAAATGGCTTGTGTATATACTCAGAGCATTTTATCAGCTTTAAGGTACTGTCATAATAAAAACATTATACATGGCAATCTTAAGCCTAATCACATTCTTTTTGGTTCAAGGCTAGATCACACATCAGCTAAATTAATTAGTTTTGGATTATCCTGAAACAAAATCAAAATATCTTCGAGCTTCAATACAGTAATTATAATTCAGCTATTTTATGCAGCTCCAGAAATTTTGCAAGGTAAAAATGGAACCACAAAAAGTGATATATGAAGCCTTGGAGTAATATTGCATATGATGCTTATAGGAAGGCCACCGTTTCATGGAGAAACTGATCAAATTCTCATAAATAGCGTCGAGCATGGCTTTACCATGGATAAAGATCTTTTTCTGTATTATTCAAGTGAAGTTAAAGATTTAATAGAAAAAATGCTAAAATCTGATATAAATGAAAGAATTTCTGCTGACGAGGCTTTAGATCACGCTTGGTTTAATAGGACAATTATGAAACAAAAATCCTTTCTTCGGTTTTTGAACTTTCATGTAATTTTAATTTAGGCAAAAAATAAGATTGAAAAAGCAATATTGGTTTCAATAACAAACCAAAAAAATTTAAGTGAAGAGAAAGAGCTCAAAAATATATTTGACATACTTGATGTTGATCATAATCAGTCAATAAATATTAAAGAATGCTATGCTAATCATAATTTATTTGGGTTTGCAGATCATAAAGAAATGAAAGAAATTGTAGGAAAATCGAATATTGATGATGAGTATAAATTTGATTTTGCAATGTTTGTTACTGCTTTTACCGAATGAAACTCTCCAGATCAAATAGATAAAGTTAAAAATATGCTGATTCAATATGATGTAAAAAATGAAGGCTATCTGGATGTTGAAAAGCTGAAATTAAATTTTCCTGAATATAAAAATGAAGAATGGCAAGATTTTTTTGCATCTGCTGGCATAGACGACAATAAAAGAATTAGGATCCAGCAACTTGTGCAATTTTTGAGTAGAGGGAAGTCCGAAAAGCTTCCAAATATAAATATAATAATGGCCAATTAGTACAATAATTTATAGTTAATCGAAAAAAATAGTCGTTTTATAGTTAAAATGGGATGTTGTGATTCAAGGCCAGAGCCGGTGAATCAGCAACCAGAAAAGACACCTATACAAAAGCCGAGGTTTAAACGGAAAACGAGATTTTTGAAACCCCGTACTGTAAAAACGCCTAAAGATTCTCCATTAACAGAAGCTACAACTCCAAGACGGAGTACTGGAATAGTCAGCAGAGGCTCTTTTGTACTTAATGTACCTGAGCCGCTGAGAGAAAACTATGCAATAATAAAAAAATTGCACGATAAGCCAAATGGCATTATTGCAATTGCTCGTGATAAAAGAACGAATATGCAGCGACTAATAAAAGAAGTAAGATGGGCAAAGATGGAATGAAGTGAAAGCGAGAAATTCATGGAAAGAGTCGATAGTCTAAAAGAACTTGTAAAACTTATACAGGATCACCCAAATATTGTGAAAATTTATGAAATCATAGAATCTCCAGAAAGCTTTTATTTTGTTCAAGAGTTTCTTATGGGAGATTCTCTTTCCGAAAAATTATCCAGGAAGTATCTCAGCGAGCCATTAATTTGTAAAATTACAAAAAGCTTGCTGGAAGCACTGGCTTACTCTCATAGCAGAGATGTTATTCATAAAAACATGAATCCGGATAACATACTTTTTGATTCCAAATCAACAAATGCTATAGTAAAACTCAATAATTTTGGGTTAGATTCTAATATGGAAAAACAAATGAGCGATATTGATACTGTAAAATATATTTAGCTTCAATTTTTGGCTCCAGAAGTTTTTAAAAATTCTCATAATAATCCTGCAAGTGATATGTGAAGTGCTGGAGTGCTTACATATTTAATGATAGTCGGAAAAGTCCCATTTTTATCTCATAACTCAGATGAACTATATAAAAAAATTAAAAACGGATTGAATATACCAGCTGAAATAATGGAGCTTTATTCGCCAGAAGTCAAAGATTTTATTGAAAAATTGGTTGTTTTTGAACCCAGCAAAAGAATGACAGCTGTTGAAGCTCTCAATCATGCTTGGTTTGTCAAATTTAAAGAAGGAGATGAAAAACTTCTTCTGAAAGAAGAAGAAATTGAATTTATCAGCAATTTTTATGTAACTATTATATAGAAACGATCCAAGATAGAAAAAGCAATTTTTTCGTTTGTGACTTCTCAGGTCCCTTGTGGCGATGACGAAAAAGAATATATGAAATTATTCAAGTTCTTTGATGCAGATAGAAATGGGTCCATTAGTAAACAGGAACTTATTGATGGGATTTACAAAATCGGTTTTAGCAACAATAAAAATGTTAAAAACATTTTGAATAGCATTGAGATTGATAAAAATTGTTTAATTGATTTTTCTGAATTTCTTGCTTCTATTACTGACTGGCATTCAGAGAAAAATATTAAAAAAATTGAAAATGCATTTTTATTATGTGAAGACAATGGTAATGGACATTTGAATATTAAGAATATTAAAATCAGAGTTCCTGGAATTCCAAATGAAGAATGAGATAAATTCTTCGAAAAATTCGATGAAAACAAAGATAATGTTATAAGTATTGATGAATTTAAGCAATGCTTTTTAAGCAAAGGCAATAAATCAATCGTAACTTAAATAAGAAATATACAAGCAGATAATCATATTTAATATAATAGAAAATCAAATTAATTGTAAATAATAAATAACAGCCTTTGTTTTTTATTGCTTTTAAAGTTTATACACAATATTATATTATCTTAACTAAAGATAACAAATGTCATAAGGATTAGAATAATTATATTTAGAAATAAATAAATAGTAAGCGATTTTATTAATAATTGATGGTTTTATAGCTTAGCTGATTCAAAGATCTAGTAAAGCTCTTAGCTTTAATTAAATCCATTTTTTTATTAATAACACTAAAATGGGATGCTGTGCAGATAGAGAAGCTCAACAAGAAAATTTGACTGATCTGAATTCTCCAAAGCAATCCACAAAGCACCAACCACCTAAAAAATCCAAGCATGATAAAAACTCAACTGCTGAATCTCTATCAAAACAAAAATCCAAGCCTTCTAGGGCAGGTAAAAAGCATGCAAGTAGCAAATCAAATAGCAATGAACTAAGTAGAAGAATAAGTATAAGTGATTTTGTGAAGGTTGATCCCGATTATATAAAGAATAAATACCAAAATATAAAAAGACTCTGTGTTGGGTCTCTCGGTTATATTACTCTTGCAGTTGACAAAACGACTAATGTAAATAGGGTAATTAAAGAAATCCAAAAAACCTTTCTGAGTATTGAAATGCAGAAAAATGTTTGTGCTGAGTCAGAAAAATTGTATTTTCTTGTAAAATTTATATAGGATCATCCAAATATTGTGAAGCTCTATGAAATAGTAGAAGACAGATCAAGTTTTCATTTTGTTTATGAATATTTACCTGGAGGAGATCTTTTGGAAAAAATTTTAGAAAACCCACTTAGCGAGCAATTAGCAAGAAAATATATACAAGATATTTTAATTGCTGTGAATTATTGTCATAGTAGGGGAATAGTGCATAGAAATATAAGGCCTGAAAACATCATTTTTAGCTCAAATAAATCTGATGGCGTGCTGAAGCTAACAGATTTTGGATGTATCTGGCAAGTTTCAGCGAACAGCTGCAAGGTTTGATCTGTGATCCCTATTTAGATCCATTACATGGCCCCAGAAATGATCAAAGGATCTCTGAATAAGCCTGCAAGTGACATATGAAGCATCGGAGTTATTCTATATGTCATGCTTGTAGGCAGACCTCCTTTTATTGGTCAAACTGAAAAAGAGCTTATTGCCAGTATAAACAAAGGGATAAATCTCGACGATAAACAGCTTGCATTTTACTCAACTGAAGTAAAAGATTTAATATCAAAAATGCTTGATCTCAACTATAAACAAAGAATTTCCACAATTGATGCGCTTAGTCATCCATGATTCTCTATTTCAAATGATAATCAAGAAGTTAAAACTTTTGAGGAGCCGCTTAAATCCCTTTCTCAATTTAATGTAATGCTTACTCAGGCACAGTCAAAAATAGAAAAATCCATTTATCAGTATATAGTTTCACAGTTTTCTAATCAATGTGAAGAAAAAGCATATATAGAGCTATTTAGAAAGCTTGATAAAGACAATAATGGTATTTTAACGAGAGAAGAGCTGGTTTTTGGATGCAGAAGTTTAGGAGTTTGCGAAGAAAGCAACATTGAAGCAATTATTGACAGAATTGACATGGATAAAAGTGGCTCGATTGACTATTCAGAATTTGTAGCTGCAGTTATGAATTGAAATTCAGAAGCACAGATAAAGAAATTGGAACAAACTTTTATGTTTTATGATGTTGATGGGAGTGGGAGTTTAAGCTTAAATGAAATGAAAAAAGCGATACCTGGTATTCAGAATTTACAATGGAAAACATTTTTTAAGGAAGCAGATACCAATGGTGATGGAATGATAAGTATTGATGAGTTTAAAGAATTTTTATTGAAGAAGAGAGCAGTTAAATAATACTTAATGCAAATGGATTTAAATAATTTCAAGGTCATTGTAATCATGCTCGATTTAAATTTCTAAATACCCTAACTTTTCTTAAACTCCAGCTATTATTATTTATGATTACTCAGATATAAAAATTCTTCGAAAACCTGGTGAGTTGATTATTGCCATAAGATACCTCATTGTAGTGTTCCCAATAAGAATTCCTATTAGTGCCAATAGTGCTTGAGGTAATAGCATAATATTCATAAAAGTTCCAGCATTGCAAAACCCTAAAATGCCCCAGCCAATTCCAAAAAGAACTGCTCCAATGCAAAAACTCATGCTGATACTCCCATCAATTATAGGATTAAAATTCCCCTGCAGCAATGGATTAATCGTGTTTTTGAATATCAAACTAAACCCAAACCAATTAAATCCCACAATCACTGCGAAAGCATAAGCTATTGTTGGATCCCAATTATCTCCAAAATTCAAAAATCCAATAACTTTACTTCTTCTGCACAATCCTGACAATATAAACCCTAATCCAAAAACAATCCCTATCCCAAATGAAAATAGTGGATCGATTTTGTCAGCTTTTCTTGCTTTAGAAATCAAATGAACTCCGAAGCTGATGATATAAATTAAATAAACTCCTGAAAAAGAGTCTCCTATAAAGGACAAATAAGTTTCCATTGTTTGTGGGTCAATCAAAACCTTGTTTTCAAACGATGGCAAAGAGTGTCTGTAGCTTACGGTTATTGCAGCAAATAAAATTGCTATAGCTGTTCCTAATATAGAGCGCTTTGAGAGTCTTGGAAGTCCACAGATTATGTGGTAGACTACAAAATCGCCGCCTAAATTCGTACTCAATCCAATGAAAAATGAGCCAATTATCCATTGAGACAAGCTTAAGTCTGAAAAAGAGCGTAGATCATCGAATACCCTTATGCCATAAATTGTATCTCCAAAATACAGCTTAAAAAATAGAACTGAGTTCAGCAAGCCGAGTAAGAAACTGATTCTTCAAAATAGTCCTGAGGAATTTACATAAAATCTTGAAATTGAAATGATCATTGAGCTTACACTCGTAATTCGACCCATAACGAGAAGATTTAGAACAGTTGATAAAGAAACCAGAAATCCTCCAATGAGTACAAGGGCTATTTCAGGTGAAATAGAAGTCAGGGTAGACATTTATGTGTAAATATGGCCAGCTTTCTATTTCTACGAACTACCAAAATTTGAATTGAATAATAAATTAATATTGATTATTATATGTTTAATGGTCTATTGGAACCAGTTCATTCGTAAATTCATCTGAAGGCTTAATAGTAGCTTCTATTTTTTCTTTTACAGATTGAATTGACGCTAATTTTTCTCGACAATTTTCTATCATTCTTTGCAGCAAAAGACGTTCGTTATGGATAAGCTGGATTCGAATTCTCAAAGCTGGAGGCTCGATAAATCCTTGTATTTTGGTGTCAATATTATACCACCCTTCAACAACTTTTTGGTCCTCTAAGTCGTTTAATTTAATTTCAATTGACCCTAAAAGCAAATCTTGTCTTAAATTTTTTTTGATGTAGACCCTTAAATGAATACTAGTAAAATTGTGCAGGCTTTGCTTTATTTGGAAAAGCTTATATCAATACGGCTTATAAATATCTGACACAAATGTTTCAAAACTTGCCCCTTTTGGTTCGATTTTCACACAAACATAAGGTTTCCCTTGCGTTATGCAAAGCCCTTGAGAAAAGAAATTGATGCCTTTCTGTATCTCAATATTCAATTCGGGTATTGGTGGCACCCCTGCAGGAGTATTTTCCAGTTTCGTTTTATATTCAATTTCTTTCCTCGTATATATTTTGCGTTTTTCTTCCAATCCTCGTATACTTTGGTCTTCTTTTATAGCTTGGTCAATTGTTTGCTCAAAAGGAATTGATCGGAAATTTGCATCATTTTTCGAGTTATAATCACGCTTGTGCTGCTCTAATTCTGATTGAGATATTCTACTGGCACACCCACCCATATTTTATAATGTTACATTAATAAACTTAGTTTAGATTTTATGCTTTGAAGAATTATTTCGTTTAATTCTTTTTCAGCATTTAACTCACGGACGGAAATTCGATTGGAAAATTTTGAATTTTGAAGAATTTTTTCAGTTTCAAGGGCTTTGGATTCTAAAATTTTAACCTTTTGATAGACAGAATCATAGGTTTCTGGCTCACTTTGGTCAAAGCTGAAGCTTTGGGTTTGCTTGTGTGAATTTTGAAGATGCTCTCGAATGGCTCGCTGCTCTTTTAAATAATCTTTTGGTATTGCTCTTTGTTTTTGGTCGCTGGAGCTTATTTCTCGCAACCTGTGGGATGGCTGAAATTTTGAAGGAGATCCTGAATCACTCATAGATTGTTTTTTGAAATTTTTTACTGAATGACTTCGACGGACTACAGATTTCAAAAATCCTCGTTTTTGGGATGGAAAATTCAAACGAAGCTTAATCAGTTCCATTTCTTTTTTCTTGAGAGGATCTATTTCAGGTACGTGATATTCTTTGACGATTTCTCCGTATTTTTTTCTTTTTTCGATTAATAGCCTTTTTTCTTCTGCTTCTTTTTCAATTTTCTTCAACTCTTCTTTATCCTGCATAACAATTTCAGGGATTTTATGTAATCTATAAGACTTTAAGCTGCTTTCAAAAGCTTTTTCTTTAATCGTATCTAATTTTTCTGAAATTTCCGCATGGTTTTCATCTCTCTCTTCATGTCGCTTTGGTGAAAAAAATTCTCGTTTTTTTGCTATCTTTTCTTTTCTTCTTTCAAGTTCAGGAATGACAACATTTTCTTCATTTTTTTTATAAAGAACATCACTACTTTTTACACCTCTCATCTCGCTTTTAGCTCTTTTTAATTGTTCTCTTCTTATTTCTCCTTTTATTTGCAAATCTCTCAACCTTTTCTCTTTTTCTTCCAATATCTTTTGTTCTAACTCCATCAAATCCAATTGCTTTTTATTTTCTTCGAATTCTCATTTTTTAATTAGTTTCTGTTCTCTTTCTTTTAGTCTTTTCATTCTATTTAATTGTTCTTCTTGGAGTTTTTTGGCGAACTCTGCAGCTTTTTCTTGCTTAATCTTTTCTTCTTCCTTTTTACCTGCCATAGGAGCAGTTTTAACAATTTTTGGGGATTCTTTGAATAGTGAAATTGAGTCTTCAACGCTCTCTAACTTATGCTTGAGCGTTTCTTTTTGGTGCTGAAACACTTTTAATGAATGCTCCCTATGCTTTTCTTCAATAGCTTTAAGTTTGTTTGCTTGTTTTTTAATTATTGGTGAAAGCCTTGACGATGATTTTGGAAACACCAATCTCATAGATCCCAATCTTTCTAAAACTGTCAGCTTCGCTGCTGTAGTGATCGCTATAAGTCTTGATTGCAAACTCTCATCAATTTTTAGTAATTTAAGCTGTTTCCCATAATATTGATTCATATTTAATCATAAATCTCAAATTTCTTTCAACTAAAATAATAAACTCACACTCATCTTGATCTCAATTTAATTTTTTTTAATTTCTCAGTCTCATATGAATTTCAATTATTTTCAAGATACAATCATACCAAAATGGATGTTGGTTCTGACCGAATAAGAATAAAAATCTGTACCTTAGATTCACAGCAGTTCGTTGTGAACACTACCAGACAGACGCCAGTCTCAGAATTAAAAGCTCTTATCCTAAATCAAACTCAGGTCCCTGTTGATAAACAAAGACTAATTTTTCAAGGTAAAGTTCTCAAAAACCAAGACAACTTATTTTCATTAAACGTCGAAAATGATTCAATTTTTTACTTGGTCGCCAATTTAAATTCTTCCAGTCCTGATGGAGACAGAAATAATCTTACAGATTTTTTGCGAGCGGCCTTGGCAAACAACCAAGCAGCTTCTTTTATAACACGTAGACGTCAGCAGCGGAGACGTGAAATTTCAGCGAATGAACGCTTAGAGACGATAAGGCAAAATATTCAAACAGTGGAAGGCTTAGTTCAATGTATGAATACAACTATTAATGATGGAGAATTGCAAGGATTCAACTTTTCGGAAAGAACTCTTGTGCAGGGGCAGTGAGTTGATGTGAAAGATACAGTTGAGCAGTGGCTTGAAGCTCAAGTCATACAGATCGAGCATCGTCCTGAAGGGGCAATGGCATTTATTCACTATAACGGGTGGCCCAATAGATGAGATGAATGAATCAGCATATCGTCGCCTAGAATTCAGCCCTTAAGAACTTATACTTTGCAATCTTTAAACAGCTCAATGCAGTCCCCAGTTTTAATAAACCCTTCAGACTCTCCAAATCCTCAAGTGTTGGATTTTAACGATTTAATTATGCCAGCTGTAGGACTATTAGACCAGTCTAGAACCATGCTAGAAAGGTATTATTCATTGAATACAATTTTGCAACATGAGCATGCTGACGAAAGAGTAAGGCCAATGAGAGAAAGACTTAATATGATGCACGTAGAAGAAGAAAAAGAATGGTCACATGGCTCACATGGATCAGATTCAGAAGCAACTGCTGGGTCTGGGATTGAAGATAATTTGACGATGGAGCTGGAAAGAAGTTTTAATGAAAGAAGCAATGAATTAACAACAAGTCAAGAACTGGGGTTATTAACAATACAAATTTCGCCTTTGCTTGATAGAATTGGAAGAGTTATAACAGATTTAGCAGTAAATATTGCTAATAATGGAAGAAATATTGATGATAGTGCTAGTAGAAATTCGTCAGGGACTGGGAGAAGTGGGAGCACGAATGGGAGACAGAATTTGCAAATACCAATTTTAAATTACCAAAATGATGGAATACCGAGAATGAATCCTGAGATTGATATACATATTCATGCGATTTTTGCAGATGGGTTTGGTGAGCAGCCAGAGCCAAGACAGTCGAGATCCAATTGTATGGGGAATATATTTTAGATAAATTATGTGTAAAGCTAAGATTTAGAAGTAAAACTTAAGAATTAATATTAGGAAAATCATGAAATAATCATATTAACAATATGAAATTTGCAGTTAATTATTGATATATTAAGAAAAAAGTATCTGGCATTATTAAATTCGTTTTTCGAGAAAATTAAATTTTTTAAGATTCATTATGTTTAAAATCAATAAATAATGTTTGAATTAAGATAAGTAAATTTAAATTAAAATAATATATTAACAATTAATAATTAATTCTTTGGTTTCCTCACATTTTAATTATATTTTTTCATTTCTCTTAAACATTTAATATTTTCTGTAATTTTTTGAGCTTCTTATTATACAAATTTTATTAAAAATGGATAGATGATTAATTCTTCAAATTTCGATAATCTAAAATTGGCACTTCCTGACATTAAGAATTGCAAATAATGCTTTTTGTAAACTTTTTAATCATAATATGATGTAATTTTTAAAATTTAAAATATAATAATAAATTCTTCAAATTTTGAAATTATCAGAAATGAAATTTTTTCTTACCTAACGAATTAATTAACCTTTTTTCTAACTGTTTTAGCTTAAACTAATACGAGTTTTTGAATGTTTAGCAATTTAAGATGCTTCAATCTTCTGGAAATTTATCTAAATCCAAATCATTTGATTCAATAAGTCCTGAGCAAAACATTTCAATCTTTCTCATGAAATTCGAGTCCTTTTTATGTCTTTCATTTCTCGATGCAGCAGTGGTGTGTATTATTGATGACTCATCATTTTTATTTCTAGAAAATTTACTCACATTCATATTTCCTTTTTTAACATTTTTTATTGATTTTTCTATAAATTCCGATCTGAGTGTAATTTTTTCTTTATTCTCAGCCAATTTAGTCTTTTTCTTTAATGTATCTTCATGCATTATTCTTTTTCTTTTCTTCAAAACTTCTGTCTCTGTTGGAGAATCCAAGATTTTGTCAACGTAATAATTATAATTTAATACATTGAATTGATAGCAATTAGCAATTCTTGAGAGTTTGTTATATTTTTCATTTATCTGTTTAGAGTCTACTGCCAAACTGCTCCTATGCTGTTGAATTCATTTTTTATAAATTGTATAAAATTCTGGAATCTTTTGAATAATAATATCTTCATATATCTCTATTTCGTCGCATAATGAGGCTTTGGCTGTATAAGCTGCAAACCATATCTCATTTTTGCAATAAGAATTAATTTTGCCTAATACAATATTGTTCAGGTAGATGGCCCATAGTGAAATCTCAAGTTCCTCCATCATTAATGCATCACAAATTTCTTCTAATAGCTTGAGAAAAGGCCTGCTATAAAATTCTGAAGAGATATTTTTGCTCTTTGTTATTCTATTGAGCATCATAGATGTAGTTTGGTTTTTTCTTTGTTCTTGGTATCACTTGTACAGAACTTGATATTTAGAGACTCCTGCTGGTCATTGCTTTTCTATTTGAGCTACCTCAATACTAATAACAAGTTTTTGGTTTTCTTCTATTTGTGTTGACATTTAAAATTTATTGCAGAATTTTTCATTTATCTTTTCTGAACTTAAGAGTATTAAGGTTTGTATATTCTAGAAGCTCCTAATTAGAAAATAAAATCATAATTGTGATTATATTGTAATAGGACTAATAATTTTTCCTTTTGAATCATTTCTCCAAGGATCGTTTGATGAATACTTAAATTTTATCAATTTTTTTAAAATGGTCAAAAAGTCTATTAAAGAGCATAGATTCCATCATTTACATTCAATAGCTATATTTAAATTACTTCTTGGTCATTCAATTGAGTAAAATATCAAATTATTTGTAAAAAATTAGAAAATGATACCAATTTATTTGCATTTATATGCATAATATATTTTATAATATAGTATTTTAAAATTTAAATTTTACTCAGATGAAAGAATCCAGAACCTTAATAATATTGATATTATTGATGAAAATCTATAATTTTATTGACAATTTAATTATATTATCAATATATAAATAAAGAATCGAGATCAGGATTTACTAGTTTGATTATTCTTATATATCTTTATAAAACTCTTCCTAATTTTGAAAGAAATAAATCAGATATTCTTAAAAAATTATTTAAATGAGATAATTCTAAATTACCCAAAATCTATGATAATTATCTAATTATTTATTTAAGACTTTTTATAATTAGCTATAATTGCTTAATAAATGAGTTATTTTAGTCTTCTCTGATATCATCCAAGCTCAAATCGCTCGCTTCAATTAGCCCTGAACAATACATTTCAATCTTTCCCATAAAGTATGAATCTCTTTTATCAATAGGCTGTGCCATATTGTGTATGTTTGATATTCCACCATCTTCATTTCTCGAGCATTCATTTGCCTCTTTATTTTCATTTTTAGCATTTTGAATTGGCTTTTCTTCAAATTCTGATTCAAATGTAACTTTTTCATTGCTTTCAGTCAATTTTACTTTCTTCTTTGATCCATTCTCATAATTTTCTCTGGATCTTTTTTTCGACAATTCTGATCATCTTGGAGAATCCAGAATTTTGTCGACATAATAATTATAATTTAGCGCTTTGAATTGGTAGCATTTAGCGATTCTTGAGAGTTTGTTATATTTTTTATTAATCTGCTTAGAGTCTATAGCCAAACTGTTTCTATGAAGCTGGCGTCACTCCTCATAAAATCTATAAAAATCTGGGATTTTTTCAATAATAATGTCTTCATATATCTCTATTTCCTCACTTAATGAGATTTTTGCTGCATAAGATGTAAACCATAATTCATTTTCGCAATAAGGAACAGCTTTTCTTCATATGATTTTGTCAAGATAAATGGCCCATAGTGAAATCTCAAGTTCCTCCATCATGAATGAATCACAAATTTCTTCCAGTAACCTTCGGAGAGATCTACTATAAAATTCTGATGAGATTTTGTTGTTCTTTGCCATCCTGTTGAGCATCAAAAATATAGTCTGGTTTTTTCTGTTTTCTTGATACCAATTATACAATATTTCATATTTAGAAAATTGAAACGATTTTTGCTGTGTGGTTTGAGATAATTTGCTACTAATATCAGGTATTTGACTTAGATTTACTTGTGTTGACATTTGAAATTTATTGCAGAATTTTTTAGTATCCATTTTTCAATTTAATTATATTGGAAACTCATATTCCTGGTTAATACTAATTAGAAATGAAATGCAATATATGCTTTTTTATGATAAAACAACTACTTTTTTGATTCAAGAGTTATTTTTATATAGATAGCTTTTGTTAAAGTCTTTATTTATGGTTCTATTTTAAAAAAGGTCAAAATTTAAAATTGTTCAAAAATATCAATCTAATTAATTTTTCAGCTTTTTTTGATCATTTAATTGATTAAAAATCCAAATCGTTTATTAAAATACCAGAAGTTAGCGAAAATTTAAAGACATTAATATTTTATAATGAGAATCTGAAGATCAGGTTTTATCAGCAAAATTAGTTTTTAATATTTTCGAAAAATTACAGCTAATTACTAAAGAAACAAATTAGATATGCTTGAATATTTATTTAAATCAGATAATTTCTTAAGATCTGAGAATAAGAAATCATTAAATTATAAAAAAAATCCATTTTAATTGCCATCTCCACATTACTATTAATTTCGGAAGATGGTTCAATATAAATCATTTTATGCTGCTTTCTCATTTTACATATAATATTTTGATTGATTTTTTCAACCCGACTTTAAGACAATTTTTATAGTTATTAATTTCTTCAAGCCATAATTTGAATTTATTAAAGAATTTTGATTTTAACATCAAAAATAATAAAGAAATATTTATCTATTCAATAAATCTGTGCAATTGCCCATGTCTCATTTCACCTGAGAGAGCTTTCTTAAATTTATAATTTCCATT
>CATKHM010000105.1:2294-38888 GCA_949751825.1 Blepharisma undulans
CAAGAAGAACACGTAACCCTCAAAGTCAAATCCCAAGACGGCAACGAGATTTTCTTCAAGATCAAGAAGTCCACACAGCTTAAAAAGCTCATGGAAGCTTATTGCTCCAGAAATGGAGTGAACCCAACAACCGTGAGATTCCTATTTGACGGTGAAAGAATCCAAGAAACCTCAACCCCAGTCTCATTAGGCATGGAAGACGGCGACGAAATAGATGCTATGGTCGAACAAACAGGAGGAATATAATAAATAACCCTTAATGTTTCTCATAAGATATTTTAAAAATCTATTAAGCTAGATTATTCTTTTTTTTGCTCTCAGCAATTCTTTTAAGAATCACGTCTCTTCTTTCATATCCGTACTTTCTTTCCATAAATTTGCCGAAGTCGTTTGCCCCGCCTATGAGTTGCTGATATTGAACAACTGCAGGGAGTCCAAGAAGAATACCAGTTCTTAATAAAAGCCGAGGGAAGGTAGAAATGCGATAAATTGCACCGCCTGTCAATGCGCCTAGACCAAGGTTGATGCCAATTCCGCCAATGAAGCTTAAAATGGTATATTTTCTTGAGTCTCTTGCTACTCTGTTGATAAACTCTTTATCTTCTTCGTCAAAGTTGTGGTATCTTTCTGCTGCAGAAAATGCTGGGTGAATATGAGGTTCGACTCTTACAAATACTGACCTGTATTCGCCATCTCCCTCAGAAGCTTGAGCAAGGGATAGAAAATCATTTTTGATGGCCATTGTTTTATTTATAAGGTATTCATAGACCAAACTCAAATAAATAGGACATTCGAACTCTCAACAGAAGGAAAAGCCTCTCCTAAAGAAGCAGTAGATCTAATCGTAAACTGGTTTAAAGGATTTATCCCTAAAAAAACTCAAGAAAACAAAGAAAATTACATAGATTTTGTACAACCATTTTCTAAATCTTCACAGCCTATTTCACTGCAATATCTTGCCCAGAAAATCAATTTTTTAAATGTCACCATTGAAAAGCAGGGACAAAAAATAAACACCTTGATAAAACACATAGAAAAACAAGAAAAGTTCCAGCTTGAGTCAATAGAAAAGCTTATCCAGAATTTAAACAGTCCCGATACTCAAGAAATCCCCAAGCTTTCAAATCCAAATCAAAGCCCAGATATCGATTCCATCAAAGAATTTATCCCAAACAGCCCAATCCCCTACTCAGTTACCCCAAAAACCATAGAACTCAACACAACCAATATGAAATTCTGCGAAAAATCCGCCACCAGTATAATAGAAAGTGTCCGTGAAATCCACGACGAAATCTTCAAAAATCTAAACACTTTTTTCAAATCAAAATGCCAAAGATATTGCGATTTCAGAGATCTCCCCAACTACAAGTTTTCTCTATATAATTTGATCATTATTAGAACTTTGAAATGGTGCGAAATTGCAAAGGAAAATTGGTTTGATATTTGTAAAAGAAAAGAATTTATTCAAAGTTGCATTTATAACCCTATTCTATTAGAAATTGGAGACTATTTGGTGAGATTCAATAAAGATGTGGAAATATGCAAAATCAAGCTGCAAAATTATATTCAGAAGAAAGAGTCATTTGAAACGGGAATTTTGGAAAAAATTGATAAAAAATGTGGATTTTGTGGAATCAGAGGGCATGTCAGGAAAAACTGCAAGGAAATAAAGAAGGCGTTTTGCTTGAGATGTCTGGATTACAATGGACACACTACTAGTTATCATATCAAATTTATAAGTCAAAAATAATTTTATTTGTTATTTATCATAATAAAATTGTCTGCGCTTATTGAATACTTATTTCTTTTTCCGATAATTTTTCTTTTTTTGTTTTAATTTCTTTTCCTTTCTCTATTTTTTTCATAGTCATATATTTAAAAATAGCAATTGCGCTTGATATTAATCCGCAAAAGCTATAAAAAATATTGCTTATGTATTGTGAGCCTGGCATCTCCAAACTTTTCACCAGCATAATTAACCTCAATACATTCTTGACAGTGACTAACGTTTGAAATCTTCGTTTTTCTCGGATTTTTATTAAGCTTTGTAATTCTTTATGTGTCCAATTATCATTACTTATAATTCTCTCTCCTTTTTTCTTTAGCTCTTCTATGAGCGCTTGTTCCTTTTTTCTTCGCTTATTTTCGGTAGTTAAATTAATCATTAAAAGCAGCCAATACCTTATAAACGAAACCGAGTCCTTTGTGCTTTCCCATTTCCAATTTGTGCTCAGCACAAAGTCACTCATAACCCCAATATTCGAAATCCACACAAAATTATCCAAAATATAATAAATTGTCCCAGCCACATGCCTCAGAATCTTCATAAAAACAATCAAGCTCCACCCTTCTTTCAAATTATTTCCAATGCTGCTAACCTCTTCAATCCACCTCAGAAGTCGAAAAATTTTCCTTCCACTTCGCATTGACTCATAAATAATGCTTGCATTGCGAACCATTAAGGGCCATTTGCGTGTTCTCGTCTCAGACAAAAATTCCAACATGCATTGTTTGTAAAGATCCGCGGAGTATTGAATTACTCCCAAAATTTTATCACGGCCGTGGGATGAACTTAAAATGCGGGAAAAACAAATTGAGGACTCTAAAAGTAGTTTTGAACTTGTTAGTGTAGGAGATGTGAGGTGGTCGAAAAATGATGGGCTCCGTTTGATGCCTGATGTGCTCATCTTTTATTGGTTGTAACGATAATTATTTAATAAGAAAAGAAGAGAAGAAGAAGGAGCAAGGAATGAGGGAGAGTTAATAAGAACAGGTGATTTATATTGAGAAAGATAAATTTGGAAGGATAAATCAGAAAAAAATTTTGATAAATATTTAGGCTTTAAATTACATTTAGCATTGATTTAATGGAAGATATATATGGAAAATAATTTTTATAAGTGGTTTTTTAATTATAATTTTATTTCTTTATAAGGTAGCCATCTTTTCTGATAATGAAAAACTTAAATGCAACTTATAAAAATTTAAAAGATTTGTTATGTGATGAAGTGTGTGGCATCATAGAGATTCAACAAATCTTCAGGGATCATAATTTTAGCCAAAAACGTTGGAAAAATTTCAAAAATTAGATATAATACGATTCAACAAAATATAATGACGGAAGAATTTAAATTTTTTGATTCAAATCAATTGTAAGTATTGTAATTTTAATTTAAAAACAAAAAGTCTCAAATACCATTTTTTATAAATAGCAATTTCATCTGATAGCTAAGGTATTTAAATAATTCGATCAGAATTTGCTTCTTGAGCCCAATTTTCGCACTATAAAAATACCTAATTGCATATAAATTAATTGCCACTTATTATTTAATCCAATAAAAGAAATTATTTTTATAAAGGCCTTGATACACAAAAGACATTTTTATGGTTATAATTTTTTTTATAAGTTACTAGTCTCTCCCAAAAAGATCCTCACATTCAAAATAATCAAAAAAATTATCAATCTTTTCATTTAAAACTGATAAATTCATCGAGTCTTTTATTATAAATATAAATTAATGATTATTGGAGGAAGGTTTAAGCTTGAAGACAAACTCGGAAGTGGTTCCTTTGCAAGTGTTTATTGCGCACTTGACATAAAAACTAATGAAAAAGTGGCTGTTAAACTAGAGCACCCTAATGGAGACCAAACAAAGGCAAATTCAGAGTCTAGTTTTTTGTCAGCTCTGGTAAACAGTTCGCATTTTCCAAAACTAATATGGCAAGGGAAACACAATACTTCGCGAGTTATGGTCACTGATTTACTGGGCCCGTCGCTTTTTGCAGAGTATTTAAAGAGAAATCGTTTCACAAATATGGAAATTTCAGCCATTGGGATACAGATGGTATTGGCTTTGGAAACGGTTCATGATTTGGGGATTATACATAGAGATATTAAGCCAGATAACATTTTAATTGATCCTGCGATAGGGATTGAAAAGGTTTACCTCATAGACTTCGGTATTGCTAAGCGTTTTGCAGATCCCATCTCTAAACAACAAATTCCATTTAGAGATGATAATGAGTTTTCAGGCAATTTCATGTTTGCCTCAAAGAATGTTGTCGTTGGATGTACACCAAGCAGAAGAGATGACTTAGAATCTTTAACTTACACACTAATTTTTTTGCTATGTGGGACTCTCCCATGGTGCAAGAAAAGATCCAACTCTGAGTCAATCAGAGAGCGACGCCAGTCAGGTATTCTTTCAGACACTTTTGTTGGAATACCAGAAGAGCTGTCAAACATTGTAACATATTGCCAGAATTTAAAATATCACGAAAGACCAAATTATGCCTACATTATATCACAGTTAAATGAACTTTCTAAAAAAGAAGATTTTTACATTAGATCCTCTAACAGGAGAAGAGACATAATTCCAATTGAAACTGAATTCAGATCAAGAATTGGACAAAAAAGAAGCAAAAGCGCTAATCACCTGGGAAAATTGATGGTGAAAAATGACATTGTGAGAGGACAGTCAAATATTGATATTGATAATAATCCAACGATTGATGGATCGTCACCGAGTATTACTCCGGAAACAAGAAAAAGAATTTTGGGGTTGAGAAAAGACTCTGGTGACAATGCTACTTTGAAATATGTAGCGATACAATGCTAATAATTAATATTTATTTAAGTAAAAGTTGTAGATAAAGGGTAAGGATATTATTTAGTTTGTGTATTTCTATATTAGATAGATTTTTGGGATATACAAATTTAGATTGAGCCCAGAAATGGATAAAGAATATGAGATTCTATTTAAGTATTCTATTTTACGAATGTAATATATTAATCAAATAATACAGATGCACAGGTATTTTATAATTATAAGGACAATTATTTTAAGATTTTTCATGATTTATCTGTGATCTGATTCGAGATGCAACTATAAAGTTAGTCAGCTCAATAATCATCCAGCATAAATTAATTTTTATGATATTATATGCTCATGAGGATAATAAAATTTCATATTTTTGAGTACGGAATTTAAATAAATCGAAATTTGCTGACAGAATTAGAATTATTTTAGAGTAATACTTTCTAAAATTTCTCATCTTTATATATTCGCCAATTTTACATTTGCCTTATTTGAATTTATCAAGCAAAAATTATTGATTTTTATTTATAACCCTTATTTTATTTGAGCCCTTACAATTAGTCTCAGATCTGTAATATCTAGCAAAACATCGCGGCAATCCATTACCCCATCACTTGTGATAATGCTATAATAATTAAATTCACGAGATATTGCAGTATATTAACATTAGCACAATTTAAATGCAATTAAACGTATTTACTTGACACTCTTATATTTTTTAAAATAAGAATTAAACAGGAAAAATTTTCGCATTAATAAATAATCCAAAGACCTGATGGGAGCTAATATGGCTTGCATGGCAAACTATAAACACGATCGTTATGATGGAGATCCACATGATTTAACTGACATCTATCAACTATGCTGACCAAATGGGGAAATTTTCTTTAAAATAGAGCATTTTACAAGTCAAGTTTTACTTGATAAAATATATCAAGCAATAAACCATTGGAATCGAGTACACTTTCCCCATTGTGTATTTAAATTAGCCACTTATGAGTCATATTGAGTTACCTTTATAGAAGATAAAAGTGGAGGATACCCTGAAGCTGATATTGGCTGTTTACATATTCAAGACCAAGTAATAAGTCTCCCAGAGCTTTATCCTGACGGATCAGAAGTGATGGAAGAGTGTATTTTACATGAAATGATGCATTGTGCGGGATTTATGCACGAACATCAAAGAAATGATAGAAATGAACATTTAAAAGTAGAAGGAGAAGGGTTTGATTATGATATAAAAGGAGTTCCAATAGGAGTTTATGATTATTTTTCATTGATGCATTATCCTGAATGTGGATTGGTTTTTGACGGGAATAAAGAATTAAAGAAGCTTGCAGGGAGAGGGAAAACATTTTCTGCTGGAGATAGAGCTGCAATAAAATTGCTGTATGGGAATCCTAGAGATCATCATGGAGAGTGGCACAATCCTTGTGGCGAAAATTGCACACCAAAAAAGTGCGTTTGTGGATCTTGTGGCAGAATAGAAGGAGGCACAAACTGCGGTTATGAAGGGATGAATGGACATTGAACTTGCTGTTTAAGCGAAATTAGAGAAAGTGAATGCAAATCAGATCATACAGGATTTTGGCATGCTCCATGCAGAACGCTTGAGCCGTTTGAAAAGTTTATATTTTGATTGCTTGCGAAAGATAAAATATGTACAGCAGGCCACTGTGGTTGTGGAAACTGTGGAGGCGGTTGTACATATAAAGGGCATTTAGGGCATTGAAACTGCTGTAATAGTATCCAATATAATAGCCCTTGCATCGTTTTATCAAAACAAGTATTGGCACAACAATATGATATGAAAATGATGGGAGAAAATCATGTATCTACAGGTCGATAAGATGGCTTGCAATTCTATTAATATTATATTTTAAATTTTAAGTAATAAAATATATTTTCCACATAATTATCATTGCCAATCCCAGATTTTGGCTATCAATTGAAATAGTAGATTATCAAGAATCAGCAAATCCGCTATGTCTTAAGAAATATCTGTGTTGAAATATCTTCTTTTTAATAAAATCTTGCATTAAATAATTAAAAATTGCTAAAACCTATATAAATTAAATATATTTTTCATTTTGAATACGATAATAAATTGTTAGATCTAAAAATGGATCAAGTACTTTGGCTCTTCACACTTGGATATTTGTTCCAATCTCTTGCTAATGGGATTCTTATCTACACCATATCAAAGCAAAAATCAATTTATGGGCTATCTGTAGACAGCCAATGGCTTTTTCTCTTTGCAACCTTAGCAAGATGTATATGGATCTTCGATACAAGATTAACTTCATTACCCCTAGCATCATTTGAATTAGTAATAAACGTGCTGTTAGGTGTAATCTGCTGTTACCTTACAACGAAATACAGCCATACCTCAATATTCCAAACCCCAAAATACTTATCAGCATATGCTATAACAGGAGCTTGTGCAGTGCTTTGTTTCCTATTCCACCCAGGCGAAAAAAATAAATATTTTTTAACAGTCCAAATGCTTGTAAGTTTTACTATGTTTATGGAATGCGCAGGGCTATTGCCACAATTTGTCATGATGAGAAAATCGAAAGAAGTCGAAATAAAAACAGGACACTATTTAATGTGCTTAGCAGTAGCAAGAGTATTCAGGCTTATCTTTTGGGTCCAGCTCTATATGGACGGCTATACATTTGGGTATTTAATTATTGCCGATTTAATTCACACAATCTTGCTATCTGATTTCGCGATATTTTATATCAAAAGTATGAGGTCAGGGAAATCTATTTTATTACCTAGTTAATCTCTAATTCCTATTTATAAAAATACCAAATAAAATATGATCCCATCTGCCACAACACAAGGGTTATTTGCAGGTTTAAACCCAAACCCTAGCAATATTTTTGCTCCTGCAGCCCAAAAGACAGTTCAGCCTTTTTCAGTCTCTTCTCCTCAAAGAACAGTTGGCGGTCCAAGTATTTTTGGCGTTAATCCTATAACAACACAACCAGCCCCATCTCTATTCCAAAACCCCCAGCCTTCTCTATTTCAGAATCCTTTACCTGCTTCTACCCCTCAGCCTTCACAAAGCATATTTAATCCTATTCAGCCTACTCCTGGGCAATGGGGCCAACCACAAATGATGCCTCAGATGGCTCGTACAGATATATTTGAAAATCCTGACGCTTGGCGATACAAAAAAATCGAAGCTTTATCAGAGCCATCAAAGGCAAAATTCTATGAAATTCAGCAAGAAATTGATAATAATGAAATTGCATTAAAAAATGCGGAGCATGCGATAAATAAACTAATTGACCAACAAGATGTGGTCAATTCTAAAACAGAACAGCTTTTTAGCTATTCTAAAAAAGTTGTCGCAAAAGCAAGGAGAACTGAAAGAGCGCTGGAAATCAGAAAACAATTTGAAGCACAGGTGTCGAAATTTGTGAGAGAATTTATAAAAGTTTGTGAACAATGCAACTCTGCTGATGCTTACCACAAAATTGAAGCACCTGCAGGGTTTCTATCAGAATTACTTAATAATTGTGAACAAAGGATAAAAGAGATGGAAGATAATATAAAAGAAATAGAAGAAATCGTGAAAATTGAAACTATTCCAAGCCAATTGAGCTTGTTGGTGCATACGATAAGTCTGATGCAGGATAGGTTTATAGTGATTTCAGGGATGGCTAATGATATGCATAAGAAAGTATTGGAATTGCATAATAAAGTCGCTGGGGTGATGAGAGATGTATATCATTCGGATATGCCCCAAGGACTTTTTACGCCAAAAGACCAGACAGAAATATTGGAAAAAAAAGCTGAAGAAATTATTGCTACAGAAAATTGGCATCATGATAAAAAAATAAGAGATGAGCTTGAAATGACTGAAGAAAAAGATGCCCCGAAACCACCTGTAATCAGAACTCTTTATTCAAGTGTGAGAGAAGCTATCGTAGGCCGCGCAGGTGTTTTACAAGGACTTTTACCTAGAAGATATTATTAATTTATAAAAAATAATTAAGAAATTAGAAATCAGGTTTCGTAATCTTTATTAACTACTTAAAGAACTTCTGGATATTCAGTTCTTTGAATGGGTTTTCGTCTCCCATCTTGCTCCACCCTCCTTGGTCATATAGCACTCTCAATTGTTGTTCTACTTCTGGCATAACTTTTGCTTTCCATTCAGGATAGCTTGATAAATCTGCTTCCAATTTTTTAAACTTTTCGAATACTTCTTTTTCAAATTCTGGGTATCCCAGTGCTTTATTCTGCTCTACTGTGTGAGCATTTCTTCTCATCCCAATAATATATCTCATTTCTTTCATAAATTCCCTAATTTCTTCTGAGAAATCCCTTACAGCTTGCCATTGTTTAAGCTTTTCTACAGCTAAATTATAATCTTTCAGCTCATATTTGGACAGCTTAGAACTGTCGAATTTCCAGTGGTCAACAACATAGTTAAGGAATAAAGCCTCTTCATAGTACAAAGAATATGGGACAGTAGCGTGGTGATTTTCAGGATCAGGGTCATGATATAGAAGATCCCATCTATTAATATGCTCTAAAAAGGGAGCTTTGGTGTATCTATCGAGAGCTTCATCGATATGTCGTAGAGAGCCGATTACTCTGGTCTTTTGGAAGTTGAATTTCCAGTTCTTATAGTAGGCGAGCTTGTCCCCGAGATGTTTTCCAATGCTAGCCAATGCCATTTATGGATATTATGATCAAAAAATTGGAAAATATAGCAGAGAGGGAATAAGAGAAGACAAAAAAATAGAAAAGAGATAATGGGAATAAAATATTCAAATAAATTTAGATATGCGAATTTATTTTAAATTTTTCTAAATTAATGACGTTGTTGAGGAGGATATCCTGGGTATCCTTGCTGAGGAGGGTAGCCAGGTTGTGGAGGATAGCCTGGCTGAGGAGGATAACCTTGCTGTGGAGGATAGCCTGCTTGTGGTGGATAGCCTGCTTGTGGTGGATATCCTGCTTGAGGAGGGTATCCTGCTTGAGGTGGATATCCTTGTTGAGGATAACCTGCTTGAGGAGGATATCCTTGAGGAGGATAGCCTGCTTGTGGAGGGTATCCTTGAGGAGGATAGCCTGGTTGTGGAGGGTATCCTTGAGGTGGATATCCAGCTTGCGGAGGATATCCTTGAGGTGGATAACCTGGTTGTGGAGGGTATCCATATCCTTGAGGTGGATATCCTGGTACTGGTTGTGGCTGTTGTGCTCCATGCTGGCCAGTTGTTCCTGTTTGGGCATCTTCAGTAAACCTCAATTCAAATCTGACATCTCCTGCTTTTCTTCCATGATGCTTAATTTCTACCCAGTCCTCAAAATGATGGCTTTTACGAATTGCTTCTAATGGAAGAACTCCTTCTCCAATTATATCATCTGCTGATCCTGAGTCATGGTCCCAAACTGCGAATTCCAGCAAAGATTCTGCTCCAAGTCTGAAAACAAAAGAGTCTGTCCAGTTAGGGAACTTCCCAGCGTCTTCTGCAACGACTGTTCTGAATCTTTGAGTTCCTACTGAGCAAACACAATAAGGATCCATCTTTCCAAAGGTTTCGGTATCTCTAATGAGTTTTCCACAGATTGGCTTGACGATCAAGGTGCCACTTTTCTTTTGACCTTCCATTTTATATGAACTAATAAATCCTCAACACTTTGAAAATTTTTATTTATAAGATAATACAAAGGTTATTTGGAGAAAACAAAATTGATAAAGAGTAAAAAATTGTTTAAAAGAATTGGGTAAATATTCAAATTTAGCTTAAAAATTTATAAATTTTTGTATTTGTAACCTGTTTCTGCTGAAAAATTACAATTTGTCTTACAATAGCCATTCTGAAAGGAAAAATTTATATAAAATTGTTTATGAAAGAAAAATTCAAGAGCATTTAACCAAGAATTTTAAATTAGAAGACCTGCTATTTTGGCGATTTACGAAAAGCGTTCCAGTTTATTAGTTATACGCAGTTACCTAACTAAAAGTTAAGGTATTAATGACTTCCCTTAACCAGCTCTGAATTAGTAAAGCTAGGTAAAGGAAGAGTAGTTGGATCTGGCGCTAGCATTCATCTCGATATAAAATAATGGCTAGTCCTTGCTTCTTCGCTTTCCGTTGTTGAGCCAGACCAATAGCCGTTGCTCTTTCGTCTATCATTTCTTCTGTACATCTCTTGGTGATTAAGTTCTTGCGGTAATAAAATTTATTAAGTTATTAATGCCATTAAATAGAAGAGAATAAAAAGAAAATAGTTGAAACAAATAAATCGATCAGAAAAATTGAGGGAGCTTTTTCACAAAGACAAATGATTTTATTAATTACTTATAGTTTACTGATTTTCTTTTAGAGGCTTTTAAATAGTCACAATAAGGATTAATCTGGGCAATTCTGGAATTGTTTCAAACCAATTAGATAAATGAAAAGCCTTTCATAGAGAAATATATTTTCAATATACAAAGTTAAAACCATGATAAATGAGCCTTTTATTTAATCAAACAAATAGACTTTAAAGACTTTAAATCTTTTCTCTTGTAATCAATATTCCATCTCTCAAAGAAAAAAACTATAAATAATGAGAGATAAGCTAATAGAAACTATTTATTGCGTTTTAAGGAGTATTAGAATAATTATATAAGATTTAAGTATAAATCAAAAAATTATAACGTTTTATTAATTTTCTAATAAATGGCTTCTTTAATTATCCTTTATTTTGCTATTTTCAGTGCAATATACTCCTACGGATCTCTTACACCAATTGGTGATTATGTTTTTACTTCTTCAAATCAAGATGCTAGCAAAAACATCCTGAATTCTGAATCATCACTAGGCTCTCTTATTCTTTCAAGTTCTTCTCCCTCACTTTATGATTGCGTAGGCGCTTATTTTGAAAGAGATACTTCCTATCAGCTTGATCTATCTGGCCACAGTGTAGTAGTTTTATCCATGTGAATATATATCCTAGGGTATTCCGGAAGTATAATAAATATAAGAAATGAAGATTACGATGGGATAGATTTTTGGTCAATTTATATGACTCAAACTCCAAATAGAATTTCCGTCGAGCATGACCAAGAAAATAACTCTGCGTTGGGGTCATTTTACTTTTCTGAAAGTGAGTTTTAAATAGGACAGTGAAATATTTTTATATTTGTGTGAAAAAGCCCTGATTTTTCATGCTCAATTTATACAGGTACGAGCAATGGCTCAGTTCTTTCTAGTGTTGATATCAGTAGTTCACCCCCTGGCGGGATTTTAAATATAGGAGGTGGGGGTTCTTTTATAGGGTTTCTATACGAAATAAGTATTTTTGAAGACTCCAATATTAATGTATCAGATTTATATTATATAGGAAATTCAAATGATGTTTGCCATCCAACGAAGTCATGCTTTGATAATTCATGTGTGCCTGAAGGCACAGCATTAAGTTTTCTTCCCAGTGGTCATTATATTTTTTCGAATTCAGAAGTTGCTATAAATAAAGGAGATAGTAATGAAAATATGATTCTCACAGGAACTGCCTCAACAATATATCCCTGTTTTGGAGCTTATTTTGAGTCTCAAGAAAGCTACAGTATTGGTATTCAACCTGTTAATTTTGTTTCTATATGATTTTACCCATTAAATAGTGGATCAGGTGGAAGAATTGCAAGTTTCATATGATATGATGCAAACTGAGTGCTACAAAAACAATGGATATTTCAAAAGACTAATACCCTATTTGAAGTATTTTATAATGGTGAGCAATACTTGTCTAAGCTTGGAGAAAACAGTATACACTATATAGACAAATGATATATGTTCATTTTTGAGTGAACAGATTCTCTTTTTTTTTCTATATATCTACCTGAAAGTAGTTCTTCTGAGATTCAATTTAGCTATCAACCTCTGCCAGATCCAGCAGCAGTTATTATGTTTTTAGGTGCTTTTAGTAATCCCAGTAATGCTGCTTCTTTCCAAGGATTTATTTATGAAATTCTAGTTTTCAAAGACTTAAATGTCAATGCAGAATATCCTTATTTTATAGCATTAGATAGTCATGGAGGCTCTCTGCTTCTGTATTCTCAATGTGATAATTGTTCGCTTTGTCATCCAACCCAAAGATGCTTTGATAATACATGTGTAAACTCTGTAGGAATCTCATGTGGAACTGGTTTATGCTATTTATGTAAAAAAGATAATAAGAATAACTGTTCTTGTGAAAAAGGAATTTATATTGGAGAAGATGGCTTATGTCATAGTAAAATCTATTTAGATTGCGAATTTCCATGCAGAGAATGCATTGATAATAATAATTGTTTAGCTTGCATCGATGATGCTTATTTTGAAAGTGGAAAATGCTATTGTAATGTAGGATATTTTAATTATGACAGCAAGCAATGCGAACGTAAAACATACTTAGCCTGTCAAGACAGATTATGCAGGACATGTAAAACTATAGACAATTGCTTTGAATGCAAAGACAAGGCAACTTTAAAGAATGGTATCTGCTATTGCGATTCAAAATATTCTTATTCTCCATCTGATATATGTCAAGGTAATTCTTATATAGCTTCAACTAAAAATTTATGCAGCTTGTACCTGGATCCAGCCCAATGCATCAATTGTGTTGACAATACAAATGTTTGAACAGGTTTATGCTTATGTGATACCGGATTTTATGACAATGGAGCTGGAAGATGTGAAGGTGATAGCTATTCAGCTTGCGGAATGGGATGTAGAGTATGCGATAGATCTGATGCATGCACATTCTGTGATAATTCCATAGCAATAAAGCAAAATGATGGCTCTTGTTTGTGTCCAGAAGGATATTTTTCATGATTCACAAATAGCCTAGGGCTGTATTGTGTGGGTATCTTTTAAATAGGCTGCACTGCAAATTGTAAAAAGTGCAATGAAAATGGCTGTATAGAATGCATGCCAAATATGTCTATAAAAGAAGGCATTTGTGAGTGCTCTGAAGACTTTTATCCAATTACTAATGAAAATGGGACTACCTGTGCATGTAAGATTTATTTAGCTTGTTCTGATAGCTGTAATCAATGCAATCCTGATCCTAATTGTCGCTTGTGTGGAAAAGTTGGATCAGAAATAGAAAATAAATGCTATGATCGATCAATACCTTATACGGCAAATTTTGATGATGGAATTCTTACAATTACTTTTGTTGAAGATTTATCAAAAATATTGAGCAAGAAGAATTTTGAAATAAACCCAAATGATGGAAGAATATTTAATAGTTCTTCTTGAAATCTTACAAAAATTTCAATGAGAGAGTATCAAATCGAAACTGATATAGCAGAAAGTGATTTGCCAATCAACATATTCTTGCACTTTGGACAAAATTAGGAGGTTTAGTAGAATGAATTTTTTATACTATAAAAAATTATTAAAAGATTTCACTTTTTTCAGATAAGGAATTTCATTAATTTAATTCAAATAAATAGCTTTTATCTTCGTACTTGACCTTATGAGTAGTTCTAAACTTCTTTTAATATTTTCAATAAACTTTTTAACATCTAACTACTATTTATCCAAAAAAGTCTATTTGTTATTAATCTTCCATTTCTATTAATTAAGATATTAGTGAAACCATATCTGTTTTATCATCTCCATACGATGTATAAACTCCAGCATCATAATTTTCTGCTATATCTTCAAGCACCTTCTTAAACTTATCATTAAACCTGACATCCAAAGCCTTGCTCCATTCATATTCCGCAACCTTTCTATTTTCAATTTTAGAAGCCTCTGGAGGAGCATACTTATAAAACTCCCCAAAGTGTGCTCTTTCATCTCTATTTCTGTCTTCATAATAAGTGACTAACGGGAAAAATTCAAAGCCATTGTCAGCGAATGGTACAGGCAAGAAATTTCCTTTATCGTCTTTTCTGCCCAAAGTCCATCCAATTTGGTATGCTTGGCCATAAATGAAATCAATATCGTATTTGTCGCCAGTGACTCTTTTTCTGGTAATTTTGTAATGGATAACAGTGTCAGAGACTTCAGCTGTTGATATAATATCGTTTGTTCCTCCTAATAGTACGTCATCTGTATGCTTTGCACCATCAGTTTCTTGATATCCATCAACTAAAGCTCCGTTTGGAAATTCTGCATAATAAGTATCTCTGACATATTCGTCTTGTGGCAAATATGAAGGCTGGAAATAGAAGATTACATAATGGTAGCCTTCAGTAGCCCACAAAGGAATAAAGAAATCAAGAGTAATCATTTCGTCATCAGATACATCCCAAGCTACAGACATACCTCTTGCCAAAAATTCGGTAGCAAGTCCTTTATTAAATTGTAATCCATCGAAATTGGTAGACTCGTCTCTCAGCTTTTTTAGTTCAGGGCCATAATTTTTTCTCTCTTCTGCAGCTTTTTCAGAGTTTAATTCAGGGATTCCAGAGAGTTCTTTTTCGTGCCAAGGGCCAAATCTTCTTCTATCATCATCATTTTTGTCCTTATAGTCATCTACCATTAAGAAATATTCGTAGCCCATATATCTTAAACTGTGCTGCTCAATAATTCCATCGATTATTGGACCAAGAGCCCACTTTAATTCGTAAGCTCTTTTGAATCTAAATTGGACATCGTATTCATCACCGGTCTGTAGCTTTCTTGTTAAGCTTTGGACTAAGTAATTTCCTTCATATCTGCGACTAGAAGTAATATCGTTAGTTCCTCCTAAGTCGACATCAAGTGGAGGTCTACCGTTAACGGTTGAAAATCTGTCAGTAAAGACTCCTCCATCCATAAATGCAATGTAATAGTCACAACGAAAAGTTTCTTGAGAGTCTGCAGCTTCTTGGATCGCAAGCCCAGCCCAATCGAAAATTTTTTCATAAAGGCTTGGAATCCAAAATTCCATCGTCACTGTTTCTTGATCAGGGAAATAATACTTAAACATCAGGTTATACGGTAAATATTCGATGCTAAAACTAGACGTTAGGCAGAGTAGTGATATGAAATATATCATTTTATTTTTATATTTAAATAAACCGTTAATAAATTTATGTGCATGTTAACCGTTTTTATAGGAAATGGATACAAAAGACATTTTAGATATGCTTAACGGATCATGTGGTTTAAAGAAATCAATTATATAGAAAAGATCTGATGCTATTAATACTTAATTGAAGATTTTAATAGCAGAAAAGAGAAAAGATCTTAATTTATTTGATTTTTAATATTTATAAATATAAAAGAAATTTATATGATTTTTTTACACTTTATTTCATATAGTTTAATCAATTGAATTTAAATGGACTTTTGATATTAATTCATGTTAATAAATTGCTATAAGATCACATTTGAAGACTTTTATAATTACTTTCTTCAATTATTAAAAATAAGATAGCAATGCTATAAATTAAGCTTTCAAACTAAATTAAAAATTTGATATCGTTATAACTAGAGCTTCAAACAGCAAAAATGAACTAATAATGACATTATGAATTTTAGTTCAATTTTAAAGTATTGTCTTCAGCACTTTATGCTTTAAAATGATGGCAAAGAAATACTTTATCATGAATTGAATTTTAAAGAACAAAAGAACTCAGGAAAGTGTAAAATTAAAGAATATTAAATGATAGCACACTTATTTTGCTATTATTTCCATAAATTAATTGCTGCGGAAAATAAACTAATAAAATAACTAAAATTAAAGTGTTATAGTATCATACAATATCAAATCAAATGTTCTATCTTTCAAGCAAATTTTATTAACAATATTTTTAAGTTGTCAACTTTTCAAAAGAATTAACTTAAGCTTATAGAAAGAAGGTAATTTATTGAAAGAACTATATATATTATGTAAACTTTTGATTATCATTAGCATTGCCTGATGATCTTTTTGATTCAATCTGAATCAGAGCTTTATCTGTCCATAATTGCACCATTTTATTTCCTTAATTATTATTTATACAATTTTATAAAGTTTTAAAAGGGGTAGGTAACCTTTAATCAATTTCTTCGAAATTCTTAATCAAAACTCTTGAACTCTTCTTTTTCATTTTTTACTTTAAGAAAACTATCTGGTCTTTTTGTTCAGACTGGATAAAAGGCATGCCAAAAATCAAATTAATCAGGATGTTAAAATAAGCAAAGAATCTATCTTCATAAGCAATTCTTATTCAAACAAGTCAAAATTAGACTAGTTTTATTTATTCAACCGAAGAAATTAAACTTTCACTGATATATCTTTTCAAGCAAAATCTTCATCGCCAGCCCATTTAATCTTTCTCTATCACATTTCTTATATCAAAATCTTCTTAACTTCTACCAAACGGTAATAAATCAATGGACTTCTAATAATATATTTTATTCAGAATGCAAAATAGGGTCGACAGTGCACGCAAATACTTAACTTTGGTTAGAAATAAATTCAAAGAGAATGGTGAAAAATATGAGGAGTTCCTTCAAATCATGAAAGCTTTTAAAGAGCAAAGGTATCATTTATATAGGATGGATACTGAAGCTGTCTGCAAGCGCGTTCAAGAACTTTTTAAAGGCCACCGCGTTCTTTTATTAGAGTTCAATAAGCTGATTCCTCAAAACTACCGGATCTCTATAGAGTCTCGCCCACATTATAATGAAGCAATTGACTATATGCGCCGAGTTAAAGAAGAAACGAAGCATGACCCTGCAATTTATGAAGAGTTTATAAGGATCCTTAAGCTCTACCAAAATAAAGAAATGTCCCTTGACGATGTCAATAACTCAGTAAAAAAACTGATGGTGGATTTCCCTTCTCTTATAGACTCATTTAAGGCTTTTCTGCCGAATTACTATGACGACTCTTCATCAGACGAAAAAGAGGAACCTTCCTATTCAAAACCTTCCAAAAAGAGAAAAGAAATAGCCCCTACCGCCACTTTGACAGTTGAAAAATTAGTTATTGAAGAAATCGCTGAACCAATAGGGAAAAATGAAGTCCTTTTTTTTACCAAACTCAAAAAAGTTCTTGATTTAAATTCCCAGCCAAATACAGACTACTTCTTAGAATTCAGCCAAATTTTTCAACTGTATACAGACTGCATCATCACAAAAGTTGAGCTGTTAAAAGTAGTGGAACCGCTATTTAAACTAACAGACTATCATAAATTCTTAAATCCGAGGTCTCCAGGAGTAAGAAGATACCAAAAAGAAGAAAATCCAGAGCTCTTTCAGTTTGTGCAACATCAGCTTAATGATTTTTTTGAAACTTTAAAAGCAACTGCTACTAGTAGAGAAAGCAATAGAAGAAAACATGGATGGTTTTTTAGGCCACTTTCTGATTTTGATACAGGAAAAGCCAAAAGAAATGGTCACAGCTATTTACAAGTACAAAGACCTTCCATAAAAAGACATAGGATTTTTCCTTACGAAAGTAAGTGAATTTCTGTGCCATATGGATCTGAAGATTTTTCCTTCAGAAATTTCAGGAAAAATGCTTTTGAAGACGCCCTTTTTAAATGTGAAGACGAAAGATATGAACTTGACATGACCATAGAATGCGCATTATTTACGCTAAGAATGCTAGAAACAGCAGAAAGTAAAATGAAAAGTTTGCCTATTGACCAACAAAAAACGTTCCAATTAGATGAAAAATTCATGGCAAATTTAAGACTGAGATCAATCCAAAGCATTTATTCAGAACATGCCTCAAAAATAGTAGAAACCTTAAAGATAAACCCAGCAAGAGCACTGCCTGTCGTTATTGCAAGAATTAAAAGCAAAGTTGATGCTTGGAAAAATATAAGCAAACCTGAAAGTGATAGAACTTGGGATGAGACTATAGAAAAAAATTTCTATAAGTCGCTGGATCATAGGTCATTTTATTTCAAACAAAATGAGAAAAAAATGATGAACCCGAAATCGTTTCTGATGGAGGCAAAATCAAGGTCGCTGAATTTGGCAGGGAAAAAAGCACAGCTTAGGAAGTATTTGGAAGATAAAACAATAGACCAAGATTATGATATAATAGGAGGATCGAGAAATCAAGTTTTTTATAACTCTTTTGCTGGGCTTTCTGGAGCAGTTTATCACAGGCTTCCAGAGTGCTTTGCAGATGATATTTTAGTGGAGTTTAAAGAGCTTGATAAGCCAGATCATGCACTTACGTTTAACAGTGGAATAGAGTATGCAACTTTGCCTCAGTTTCGGCTTCTACTTAACTATCAGCCAGTTTTAAATGATGCTCTGAGAATTTTGCTGTATGCAGCAGAAAAGTCAAATTTATCTGGAAAAGATAAGATAAATCAATGGGTCACAGTTATATTCCAAGACTTTTTAGAACTAAATCTTCCCGCAGACATCATAAATCACAAAGTTGAAGACTTTTTTGAGAGTATTCCTGAAGAAGAAAGCCAAATAATCCCAAATAAATACGAAGACATCGAAATGACAAAGAAAATCATCAGCAAATGGATTGACCCTGAAAATAATCAAGACGCTGAAAAAGACGACAATTCTGTTTCTGATCTTGGACATGACCCAATTACTCTCAAAAAAGATCAATCTTTTGCAGCATTTATTCCTTTAATGAAGCAGCATAATGTCATGTATTGCCCAAGCTCAATTTATTGTTTTTTGAGGTTTTTCTTTATAATGTATGAAAGACTTTTGAAGGTAAAAATGGTTCTAAATCAAGAAGCCAAAGAAAATCCTCCAATTGAGACAGGGGAATATCATTTTTCAGACCAAGCCCAAGCAGAATATTTAGGATTTTTAAAATCTGTATGTTCAGTTTTAAAAAACACTGTGGATACTGCAAAATTCGAAGACAAATGCAGAATGCTGCTAGGAAATGATGCTTATGTGCTTTTTACTTTTGATAAACTTGCAGTTTACACAGCAAAAGCTTTGCATGCTTTAGCCCATGATGAAATCGTCACAAAATCCTTACCTTTCTTTCAGAGATTTAGCAGAACCAAGCTAAATGAAGAAGTATATATGGCTGATTTCTTGAGAAGTGTCCCAAGCCAACAGTTATTCAGACTCCATTGAAACGTAGATTTTAGGATTTTATGCATCACTTATATAGAAAGTCCTTATGAAAAACTCCAGGAACCTGGAATAAAACAATCGCTAAATTATGCGAAAGAGTTCAACGATGAAAATTCTGAGACAACATTAGAAGAAGAAATGAAATTTTTATTTGAGAGACTTGACGTTTATTATCAGCATTACAATATAACGCAAAATGATGTAGCAAATCAAATAGAATTCACGAATGGGATAAAGATAGGGCTACATGAAAGCTCGCGTAAGATGCATTTTATCCCTGAACATGAAGAGCATTTATTTAACACAAAATTTTACAAAAATCATTTGCTGTTGGCGACTGAAGAAGAGACGTATATTTGCAAAGATAAAAATTCGTATGTTCAAAAATTAACAGAGATAGGCCAAATGAAGTTCCAGAAATGGAGAGAGACTAATCAGAAATAAAATATAAGCGTGGTAATTTGAATTAATTTCTTATTTTAGAAGAATAAAAAAATGGGATTTTGTTTAGCGATAATCATAAGTATAAAATTTTATTTGAAAATAAATTGATAGATTTATTAGAAAATTCAAAAAAATTAAGAAGATATAATTAAAATATTAGTCTTGTATTACAGGATTATTAATTCAAGTTATAATTATATTTCAGTCGAATGCATAAGAAAAATGAAAATTATCCTGAAAAAGATTCAAATTTGATTACTATATTTAGTGTAAAATGAAAAATAACTAATAGAGATTAAATTACTGCAATAAAAAAAAGTAAAATTTGTATAATTTGTACAATTAAAGCCAATTTAAACTTCCAGTCATTTTATTCTTTTCCCATTTTTTCATAACCCTTTGACAGTTTTGTTAGTTTTATTTTTCGAGTCCAAGCATATATAAAATCCTATGCCGTCTTGCTTCCCATCAATTCAATTTCCTTTATAAATTCTCCCTTCAGGCCAAAACAGTTCCCCATATCCGTGCTTGTTATCATTTTTGAAATTTCCAATATATTTTCTTCCATCTTCCCAAGTGTATTCCCCTTGCCCTTCCATTTTGCCACCAACTCAATAGCCTTTATATTTATTCCCATTGGCCCATTTTCTGATTCCATATCCATCACAAAGGTCATCCCTAAACTCTCCTTCATAAAATCCATCGTCATTATGTTTTAGCTTTCCATAGCCTTCTCTCTTCCCATCAACAAAATTACCAGTATATTCCGTTCCACCCGCTAACTTTAATTTTCCTTTGCCGTTAGGCAAGCCATTCCTTGCAAAACCTTCATATTCTGAACCGTCTTCGTTAATTATATAAGTGGTTGGTGTTGTCTCACCGCTTTTAATTTTTTCTTCATATTTTCTGAAATTCAGAGGTAATTTGCTTATAGGTGATTTTCCAGAGAGCGATTTCCGCCGAGATTTTAGCTTTTTTATTAATTTTCTTGCTAAAAATCCCCGAAATGCTGACTGAATAACTACATTTCCATGATGATTCATGGTTGGGAGCGATGAAAAAATCATAATAGTTGGCTGGTCATACATTTCTAAGTCTGTGACGTCTTGGTAGCACGTTGTGTCTTTAGAATTCTGTAAAAGCTCCATGTTTTTCGATTCTACAGTATATGCTGATAGACAAGAACACCTTCCTCCCATTTTCACTGAAAATTATCGTCATTTCTGTTTATATTTTCTTATTAATCTGTTTTCAATTGCAAACTTATGATTTTAAAAGGTTTCTTATACATTTAATCTGCCTATTATTATAAGGATATCTAATTGGTTTATTTTAATAGTCGTTATTTTCAGATTTAAATCCATCTTATTTTTACCTCGCTAAAGATAAGAGAATAAAATCAGTGAGTAGATCACCAGAATAGACTTGATAAAAATTATCTAGAATTCGGGTAATAATTTATATTTGTAAAATGATAAAAAATCGCCCATATAAGTTTATCCTAAAAAGCAAATTTTGAATAAATGATCATATTGAAAGAAATATTAAATGGATAAAATTTTTAATTATGGAAGAAAATATTCAGAAAAAGTCAGATTAATATTAAAATTCCAGTTATTTTAGCAGTTTGGCTTCGCCTTATTCATTTCTTTCAAAGACTCTTGGATTCCCCATTCTAGCATCGCATCATCATCCCCTAAAACTTCTTTTGGACATGCTCCAGGGCCAAAGGTTCGCCTTTCTATGAAATCAGGAAGATTTTTAAAATTAGGAAGAGGCAGCTGAGCACAAAGTAAAGTTGTATAAAAAAATTGAGCAACTTTTTCTAAGAAGTATTGAGGTCTTGCTGAATTATGATCGCCTTCAATATATAAAATATCCTTATCACCTTTATAGGCATCATAAACAGCTTGTGTATGATGAGAGGGAACGAAGTCATCATCTTTGCCAGTTACAAAGAGTGCAGGTTGATAGCAGGTTTCCGCTCTTTCAACTGGATTTAAGGAGTCCATATCAAATTCAGCCTTTTCTTTGACTGTTTTTTTGACTCGATTGTAAAATCATTTTAAAATAAATGACGGAGTACTTGTGTATTTTCTACTCAATTCCAATGCAAGCTCTTTTAAATTTGAATACGGGCTATCCAGCACCATGCTCGCAATCTGCATGTTTTGGCTTGCATGATAAATAGCTGTTACTGCTCCCATGCTTCTTCCCCAAAGCCCAATACACCCAACTCTTCTCTTTTCTCTCAAATATTCCACAAGTTTTTCCAAGTCATACCTCTCAAAATACCCCAGACTTATATAAGTCCCTTCAGAATTTCCACATCCTGACCAATCAAAGGATACTACTGTGGTATTTGCTGGTAATAAAATAGGAACAGCCGTAAGTCCTTCTAATCTACAGCTACAATTTCCATGCAAATAAATTACACATGGCAATATTTCTGCTACTCTTTCGTCTTCTGCAGGCTCAAAATGGGAGCATAAAATTCGACATCCTTTGATACTTATAATGCTGAAATCAGTTCTTGTATAAATTCGATCATCTATTGCGAATTCTGCAGGTCCTAAGTCGTCATTTGTATATTCTTCTCTTTCAGGTCTGATGATAGATTTTCAGAGCATCTCGTATCCTTCAGAAATGCTTTTAAACATATTTTAAAATTATTAAATTTAAGCTGATTTTTGTGGAATTTTAAACTGATTATTGATTTTTATAGAAATATATGGGTGAGCTATATGCTAATTTGTTTGAAAATAAAATTTAATATGATCCTTTAGAATAATAATTTGCTGACATAGCAGAAAAATCGCCATAAGTCATGCCTTTTTGGAATCTTTCTCTTATAGGAGGCAATCCTTCATACTCAATTAATATTTTTGATAAATCTTCAGGTGTGTCAAAAACCATATCAATTTTTGGGACAAAAAATAAGGCAAAAGTACTTCTAGCAATGTTAGGGATACTTTCAGATGACAATACACAATGAGGAGTAGCCTGCAAATATCCATGAGAAATAATTTGAGCTGCTTCTCCTATCTGGAAAATTAAAGAATCACTTTTAAGCGAAGCTTTAAAAATTTCTCCTTTTCGGTTTTTAATGAAAAGCCCTCTATTTTCATCATCAAGCTCTTTTTCAGACAAAATTTCTCCTGTGTTTTGATTCAGGTAAATAGGGCACGATAAGCCTGTGATAGCTCCAAAATCACGATGTCAAGATACTCAATCATCATTTCGGCCAAAAGGTGCATAATATAATAACCGAAAAACATGATCTTTATTATTTATCAAAACATCTTCAAGCAGATTCTCTTTATAAAGGATATTTTTCGATTTCACATATTGATCTAGATGCTGGGCCAGCAAATGACCAACACCTGTTATGATATTTCCAAAATCATTAATAGCTTTTTGCATTCCTGGTAGTGATTCTGATGGTCATATATTTACATTTTCTGATTTATCATGCTCCAGAACTCCTTGAAAACAGTATTTAAAATCATTATTTTTTCCTAAAATAGGCTCGTTTCCTTCTCTTCAACCATAAAAATAGTTTATTTCTGGCCTTAAAATTTTTGTTTTTTCACTTGGAGGGAGATTATATAATAGCCTTCCATATGAGAGAGCAGCCATTCGCTTTTCTTGATATCCAGGAATATGATTAATAGCAATTAATCCTAAACTGTCTTCACTATATCCATCTTCAATTTTTTTGAAAAGATTTTTTCCTGCTGCAAGATCTTGATAACTTATTGTGACAGGATTAAAATTAGTGCTGAATTGGCGCAAGAGACTCTTCATTTGTTTAACAAATGAATGATTTATTTGACATGTTTTGTTTTGATAAGATATAATTCAGATAAATAGTGAAATTTTATGCCAGAAATATAAATGTTTGGTAATTTAAGAAAGTGTAAAAAATTGTCAATAGCCTTAAAAAAATTTTGAGCAGTATTTATTGTATGTAAACCAAATGCACTTTAATTTATTCTTCGCTCCATTCATGAAAAGTGCTTTATATTATAAAATGCTTATATCACAAAAAATAATTCATGGATCAAATTGGAATATTAGCCAGTTTCTTTCCTTTGATTTTCAAAAGAGTTATGATCTTCAATTAATAAAAATTGACTTTATTTGCTGATCAAAGGTTTATACCGTTGTCTGAATGTGTTTTAGCTTGTAAGACCTGAACTCATTCTTTCTTGCATATTATTAAATAACAATCCTATATTTTATATTGCAAATAAATGCACGCAATCATAATAATTTATATATTTCAAAGCTTTTTCTTGATATTCAAGACTAAGCACTTATTTATCCAAATTAAAATAACTCTATTATCAATCCGAATTAATTAAAAGCCTTACCATTAGCAGCATCCTGACTCTTTTTTCTTTTTATTTTGATTATCATTTGTTACAACAATAGGTTCTTCTCCTCCATCAATTCTTCTCCCCGGGCCAATCGAAGGCCTCCCAAACGCTCCTCCAGTTCCTACCCTAACCGTAATCTGATAAATTTCATTCAAAATTCTTTCAAACGCCATATCCACATTCGACGAATCATAAGCCGAAGTTTCAATAAAAGCAATTTTATGCTGCTGCGCATATCTTGCCCCATCTTCTGTTTTAATCGCTCTCAAGTGTTTTAAATCAGACTTATTGCCAATCAGCATGATAACTATTTGTGTATCAGCATGCTCTCGGAGTTCTCCAAATCATTTATCTAGATTTTGAAAAGAACTTTCTTTGCATATGTCATATACAAGTAAAGCGCCTACTGCACCTCTGTAATAAGCGGTTGTGATTGCTCTGTATCTTTCCTGTCCGGCAGTGTCCCAGATTTGTGCTTTTACTGTTTTCCCATCGATTATGATGTTCTTTTGGGCAAATTCTACACCAATTGTGGTTTTGGATTCGAGATTGAATTCTTTGCGAGTGTATCGTGATAAGATGTTGGATTTGCCGACGCCTGAGTCTCCTATTAAAATGATTTTGAAGAGATAGTCATAATCGTCTACTGTTCTTATCATTTTTTGTTAGAATTTAAATATGTAACCATAAATGGATTTTGGGCTCTGATGAGTGAAAAAGGAGATAATAGGCGATCAAAAGAGATAGCTTTGAAATATATTTTACTTATAAAAATAAACTGGATGATTCATTTGATTGATAACAAACTGTATATGATATAGAAGGAATATTTGGTTTTGCCATTAATTTTATGAATATCAAACAGATCTTAAAATATTTTGCTATATTATGATGCAGCCATCTAAAGGTGCACATTGATCTCTTGATCTTTGCTTTTGTGCTGCTTGCTTATCATACTTTTCCCACGATCTCAATTGTCCAGTCTGAAAAGTTGTAGTGGCTTCTTCTTCATCACTCGAAGAATCTTCTTCACTTTCAATTTCTTCATCAGAATTTGCTTCAATCTTTTCTAAGCTTGGCCTAGCAGGAGTTAAATTTACACTTACTTCAAATTCTTCCACTTTTGCTTCTTCCGCAGCTTCTTGGCTTTCCACTTGTTTAGGTGCTTCTATAGTGATTTCTTCTATTTCATTTTGCTTTGGAAAAGGACTTTCACGCATAATTTCTTTAAAGCCAACTCCTCTCGCTTCTTTCGTTAAAGAAGGCCTTTCATTTTCTTCAGTTGATTTTTTCGATAACTCCTCATTTTTCTTCTTTTTCTTCGGTTTTTCATCAAAATCTGTTTGACATTGGGTGGATCTCACCTTAGATAACACACAAAACCCTTTACTATATATTCTCA
Source organism: Blepharisma undulans (assembly GCA_949751825.1). Taxonomy (NCBI): domain Eukaryota; phylum Ciliophora; class Heterotrichea; order Heterotrichida; family Blepharismidae; genus Blepharisma; species Blepharisma undulans. Next base: position 28,116 of record CATKHM010000105.1, read on the forward strand.
ACATTTCATCTGGAATTATAGGAATATTTTTTTCTCCAGTAAAAGGGTCAAATCCATCCACATATGTCATGTTTGGCGTATACAAAATATAATTATTTTGGTTCATTGATAGTGTAAAACAAATAGGAGTCAATCCTTCACTTTGATAATCTACTTCTTCAGTTACTAGTTTTCGCCCATCCCATCTATAATATATAGACTTGATTATAGGGCGAATTAAATTTAAGTCCTGACTCGTAACTGTTTCTTCTAAATTGTGAAGGGAATCTTGTACATTTTCAGTTCGGTTATCAAGTAAAGGCTGAAACTTTACTTGTAGATTTTTCGGCATTGCTTGTATTGCTTTTCTTGATTCTGCTAAAGGGGTGGAAATACGCATCAAATGCTCAATGTATGCATATTTTATGGCATCAGCTGAATTTCTTGAAACAATTTCTCTATACATATCAAATTTATCCAGCAATTTTGATAGTTCACCTTGGCTGCTATTTATAAGTTCGCTTAAAGGTCTTCTTTGTCTTATTGGACATCCTTCCATAGTTTCAACTTATAAAAAAGAAATTTTTTACTTATATATTAAAAAGTTTCTATTCCAATTCGTTCCTTTTCCAATTCTTTTATTTCACTAAAATACAAAATAATACTTACATTATCACTATACTTTACTTGGCTTCCTAGCTTTCACACACACATTGCTTATTGCTAAAGGCTTAACCTCATTTGAATTTTCGCATACTACAACAAGATAAAAACTATCATTAACATAATGTGAAGTTACTTCATTTATAACAACATTGCTGAAAGTAACTGTCCCGTCCTCCTGCATACTAACTTCTATTGTCCCTCTTAAGATCTTTTTCCCTGATATATTTAGCTGAAGCAATTTTGGAGGATTATCCATGCTGAAAACCAAAACTTTGAATTTTTGGCTTTCAGGGAGCGAAATACGTTGCCCATCTTTATTCCTAACTGAAAGAGTTAGCGAGAAACCTCTTTCTTTGTAAATGTTCGAGGAAAGCTGGTTTTCCAGCTGAATTGAATATTGGAAATCTTTGCCTGATCCCATTCATTGAAAAAGTTGTTCGGTTGAGAAATTATTTGTGGTAACTTCTATTGGATCTGGCTGAGGAGAAATGTAAGCCATATTCTGTGTGCAGTCTATCAAGCGATCTAGACATTTATTTATTTGATTGCTGTTTGCGGCTACTTGTGTGAGCAAGGAGTTCTGATAAAGCAGCATTCTAGCAAGCTGCTCTTCTTCTGAGGATTGCAGGCCGAAGTTTAAGAAATTATTGCCTTGGGTGCTTGTGTGGCAACCGGGATGATTACAAAACTCAGCTCTCTGAGTAAAATTGCACCACATAATCTTAATTAATTTGTATGAGGAAGAATGGTTCTAGAAAATGATAAATAGTTTAGACGGAAAGCCAGGAAAAGATTTAATACTTCAAAGATATGAAGATATTTTTATTATGGCATTTTTATAATTATTGGATTAAATTCGTGCCATGAATCATGATTAGTATGAAATTTTGATATTTAAAATGCCTGACGTTATAGACTTAAGCTGCTAAATTTAATTTTATTTTCTTAATTATTTTCATCCTTATATTTTATTATTTTTTTAAATTATTTAAAAGCATTTTATTAAATTATCGAAGTTAATTAGAAGGATAGACTTTTCCTTTACACTCTCCAAACCCAACCACAAACCCATCTCCTTGGCAGCTTGCAGTAATAATTAATTCATCTCCATCCTCAATCCACGTTCTACTTTCTCCATTTGGCAAAGCCAAAGGCACTCTTCCCCCTTTATTAATTTCCATAAAACACGCACACCCATTCACATTATCTTTTCCAGCAATAGCTCCACTTCCATAAATTTCTCCTACCTCAATATTCGCTCCAGAAACCGTTAGATGAGCCAACTGTTGTGCCGGCGACCAATACAAATCACACATATTTGACCTAGAAATCCTAAAAGGTTCTTGCAAATTTTCAGTCTTAATAAAAGTTTCAAAATTAATGTCATAACCAACATGATTTTCTTGCAAATATTCGACTGGAACTGGGTCTTGTGGCTCAAATGGCGCTTTGAAAGGTTCCAAAGCAAATGGAGTAATAATTCATGGCGAAATGGTAGTTTGGAAATTTTTGCCTGTAAAAAGTCCAAAAGGGGTCATTTCCCATAAGCATATTTCTCTGGCTGACCAGTCATTTAAAATGACATAACCAAAGATATTTTCCTCAGCTGAAGATATACTGATAGGCTCCCCATTTTTGTTAGGGGTTCCACCCAGAAAAACTCCAAGCTCTACTTCATGATCAAGTTTTTGGGTAGGGCCATAAACTGGTTTATTTGTTTCACGATTAAATGATTGGCCTTTAGGTCTGATTAAAGGTGTCCCAGACACCACAATAGAAGAACTCTTCCCATGATATCCCAGAGGCATTCTTGCCCAATTTTCGTTGACTATATCAGCAGGATTTTTGCCTAAAATTGTATACATGTTTATCATATGGTTTTTGCATGACACAAAGTCAGTGTAGCCATTGATTCTGACTGGAAGGGTGTTTTGGAATTGACTGATAGGTTTGGTAACTTCATCAAGTAAGGCTAAATCGTCTTTATAAGTTGAGTTAGTTGAAGAGAATATATTTTGAATTCTCTCTCTGACCAATCTCCACGTGTTTTTTGGCTCACTCATAAAGTCGTTGAGGACTGGACCTGAAAATAGAGATTTAGATGAGATATCGGAAAAAAAGCCTTTTTGTTCTAAAGCCTTTAAATCAATGATAGAGTCGCCTATACGGCTTACACATCGAGGTTCGGTTGAGTCTGAAAAGAGTCCAGCACCAAATGGAATATTTTGGATTGGGAAGTGGCTTAAAGGAAGAACTCGGAGAAAAGACTCCATTTATTATTAAATCGGAATAATTTGCGGAAATATTGGCTGAAATTAGCATTTTTTTCACTTGCAAAATTTTTTCAACTTTGATAATAAATACAAGTCTAATTAATTTTCCTTTGATTTTTTTCCAAAATTTTATGAAGAATTTATAAAATAAAAGAACAAGAGACATATGGACACTTAGTTTTAAATATTTGGATTATTTAAGACTAATCGTTTTCTCCCTATTTTTATTCATTTTTATCATATTAAGAAATAGAAACTTAAAAGCTGGTCTACTTAGGAATCATTTCCTTCCTTGTGCCTTGAAGCAAGCCATTCAAAAAAGAATCTATCGAGCTTCCACCAGTACCCTTACAATCACTTGATTTAGAAAATTTTATGATGTAATTATAGGCCAGCTGAAAATGAACTTTTCTGAAATTACAAATTTCCTCAAGGACAGCATTTCACTCATCAACAGCTTCCAAGCTAATAATAGCTTCTCTAAGGTCTCTTGGCCTATTAATGTCAGCAAGTTCAATCAAATTTCTGTGCTCTTTTTTCATGTACATTGGAATCCTCGCCAAAAACTCATCATTATGATTTAAGCCAAAAATCGCATCAATAAGTCTTACACTTGGACTCTGGGCTGCGGTCGCCCCCATCAACTTTTGAGGAATTTCAGAAACCCCTTCAAAAATAGCGCCATCAAAAGCAGCCAAGTATTTTCTAAATCCATAATAAAAGACATTTGGATCTACTCTATCAAAAACCATCCCTAAAAATTTTTTCATGTCTTTAACTGTCTTCCCAAAGACCCGGAGTGAATTTTTTACATCGGTTTCATTTTTTGCAAAAATTGCATTATAAAATTCTGGAAAAGTATTTATTATTATACTTCCTAAATTTTCAACGCAAGTGCCACAATGGTAAAAATAAGTCTCATCCTTAGTTCCAGAAAAAGTGAATATACTGTCAACGTTATCTGGATGAAAACCTAAAGAAGGATCCTTTAATTTTCAATTTTGGAAATAAGTCGTATACATTGAAAGGATTGGAGCTCTATCCAAGTTCTTGCTTAGCTCACAGAAAGGAATTGCGATATTCGAAGGGATTCTCTTTAAAGGAGGGTCTGAGTGCCAATAATAGGCTGAAGTTATAAAAGCGTGGAGCGACATTGCAAGCTCTACTTGATCGGTATCACCATATATGTTTGATGGCTCAAATTTGGGGAGTTCTTTTATTTGGCTTATGAGATTAACAGGGTTGGACGGGAGGCTTCTAACCAGTTCATAGTGAGGAATAAGCGTTGAGAATTTTGGAACACTTGGAGGAGGCGTGGATTGAATGAATGAAATGATCGGGAGGGATTGAGGCAATGAAATTCCAGCAAGCGTGCTAAATCTTTTGGGTAGATGCATTTTATAAATATTATCGACCATGCAGATTGGCCATTTATTGGACCACAACAATGTGTAGGGAGTTTTAGGATTTTTTTCACTTTTTAGTTACAAATTTTTAACTCTATATAAAGCCTAATTTATTAAAATAGTTTAATTTCAAACTTGTGCTCTATTTTAATTTTGGTTTTTTTGGAATAATTTGAAAAAATTTTCCTTTGCTTTGTCGAAATTTGCATAACGTTTAAATCTGTCTTTTATTGCTTTCCATGCTTTTCTAAAAACTTAAAACGTTATGGCTTATTTGGGTTTGTTGCTTTCTTTACAACTTTGCTCCATATTTATCATCCGTTTTCAAATAAAACATTTTGAATAATAATTCTCAGTAAATAGCAAAGTAATTTTTATCTCAAAAATGATAGATTAAAATAATTATGTTTAAGTATTAAAATCGACTTCTTAAGAAATCTTGATTTTAGAGACTGGTATATTGTATAAGATATTGTTTTTAAATGGTGCATATTTCTCATTTTTGCATAATCTTTTGCATTAGGTGCTATGAATTTACAGCTATCATAAAATCTATAATAATTTTTTGAAGCCAATAGTAATAATTTAAATTTTCAATGCTGAATTTTTCCAATAAACCACAAAACTCAAAATATAAGAATTCTAAAATAGAATTTTATTGGCAATCATTCGAATAAATTGATCTTGATTACAAAAATATAATAAATTTAGTTTATAACAGCTATGAATTTTTTCTCTTTAAGTGATAAATTGGGATTTGCCTTTTCTGTCAATTCTAGGAATCTAGCCAAAAATCAATTGAAGATGCTGAAATTCTTAGGCTTCCAACTTACTCTTTGATTTCGGTGACGATGCAGCATTTCCAGAATTTTCTGAAAATCCACTAATAATCAAGCTATTGAAGAAATTCTTTCAGGAATACCAATGGATATACTCGTGCTTCAGATTTAAAGAAGCAAGAGATCGTTACTGGTAAAATATTTTTGCAAAAATATCAAACTCATTGAATTTTGGATGTAGGAAGATATGGAAATTCATGTAGCTAAGCTATTCTTGAATCCTAGGGACAATATATTTAGTTTCTTTTTCAACTTTCTTTATATAGAGTATTTAAACGCGAAGCAAGATATATAAGTTGAGCCTTATCAAAGAGTGAAAATTCAGAAAACTTGGAATAATTTTTGAGGAAAAAAAATTGATTGTTATAGCCATTACGAGGTTATTTTTGAGCCTATAGACAATATATTAATCCCAGCCCTTGAATTCCTTTTATATATGCTAAAATTTAAACCCAAAAGCACGATGTTATAAATTGACGTCTTAAAAGTCGAATTTGAAAGCCAAGAAAGAATTTTTGATGATAAAAACTATTTTTATAGTAAATCCATTTATCTTTGTAGAAGTGTATACACTCATGAACATCTAATAGAAATTTTAATTTTAATTACTGAGCTGATTTTTTTTTAAATTGAGAAATGCATTACTAGTAATTAAAGTTTTTCAAATAATTCTAAATCAGACTCAGAAATATCCCATATATCCGATGTCTTATATATCGCAGTTCTTTCTGGATCTTGAATAATTTCCAGTTTCGATAAATTGGTCCAAATTTATCTCTAAACCTATAGAGAAATACATATGATTTATTACTCAACACTCTGCATATAGTTCTTCATTCCTCATAAAATTGGGAGATAATGGGTGAATTTTGATAGAGATGATCTCTTTCAAAAGTTTCATCAGCAAGTTCAATTAATTTTCCTTCTCAAGCAGAATTGTACTTTGGACGATCATGGCCTAAAACTAAGTTTATAAAATCCCTATGAAAATTTTCTTCAAAGTCTTCATCAATTTTCATTTCCATGAGGAACTCTTCAGTGAGTTCTATTTTGGAAAAATCACTGCTGATTGTGAATTTAGGATATCTGGGAGTTGGCTCAAATGTCTTTGGCTTATTATCAATGGGTGAAACATCAGTTGAAGTTTTAAAGAGGCTTGAAATATAGTTAAAGATTTTTATTTTATTATTAGATATTTTTTTTTCATAATATTGGCATCTGAGATAAACTGATAAGCTTTGATGAAAATCTGATTGAGTTATAAATAATGATATATTAGTTGCTATTTTTAATTTATTTCTAAATTATCATACAACTTCAAATAACTTTTGTTTATTTTATCTTATTTGACTTCGTGTATACTCAAGGAAGAAGTAGAAAATATAATAAAAGATAAATTTATAAAATAAAATCAGTAAAATAAAGCTATCTTACTCTGTTAATTTACCAATTTTTACACAAAAATGTCAGATTGGAATCTCCATCCTTCAACTCATTCTGTAAATTCCAAAAACCCTATCAAGGAGGCAATTGCGGATATTCCTCTCCCAGAAAATTTCCATTGTCCAACTTATTCTTTGGCGCTTGGAGACCCTACAGCATTTCCAGAATTTTCTGTACATCCACTAGTCATCAAGCTAGTTGAAGAAAATCTTCTCTCGGGGACAGGCAATGGTTATACTCACGCTTTAGGGCCTCAACAAGCCAGAGAAGCTTTGGCAGCAAAATATTCCTATGAAAACATACAGCTTACTTGGGAAGATGTTTTCTTAGATGTTGGAGGATGTGGAGCAATTCATACAGCCATGAGCGTTTTCTTAAACCCTGGAGACAATATACTAATCCCAGCTCCTGGATTTCTTTATATATGACTGTTGCTTGGAATTTAAACGCAGAAGCAAGATGTTATCATCTAAAGCCTGATCAAGGCTGAGAAGTTGATTTTGAAAGCCTCGAAAGAATTGTTGACGAGAGAACAAAACTGCTTGTTATAGTAAACCCATCAAATCCTTGTGGAAGTGTTTACACTCGTGAACACCTGTTAGAAATTTTGGAATGGTGCAGAAGACATAAAGTTTGTGTGTTGGCTGATGAGGTGTATCATGGAATGACGTATGGGAAGCCTCATTACCCTATGGGATCTTTGACTGATGAAGTCCCTGTAGTCACAATTGGGGCATTAAGTAAAATTTATTTGGTTCCAGGATGAAGATGTGGGTGGATTATTCTTTATGATAAATACAAGAAATGTGCAGATATAAAAGAAGGAATTTTCAAAATAAAAAATCTTCTACTGCATGGAGTTCCATTCATAGCTAATGCAATTCCAAGGATTCTAGCTGAAATGCCAGAAAATTATATGAGTGAATTAATGCAAAAAGTGAAAGATCGAGCTGATTTTGTATTTGGAAAAGTTCAAGAAATCCCTGGATTAGCAATGCAGATGCCTGAAGGATCTCTTTATTGTATGATTTCAATTGATACTGAGAAGTTTGAAGATATCAAAAGTTCGGTGGAGTTTACAGAGAAACTTGCAAGAGAACAAGGAATTCTGGTGCTTCCTGCTGAAGCTTTGATGAGTGAGAAATCTTTTAGAATTGTTTTATGCTCGCAGCTTTCAATTCTTGAAGATGCAATGGGTAGAATTAAAGAATTCGTAATTTCCCATCTAAAATCTAATTAATCCTTATAAATTTCTTAGTTTATATGATAATAAACAAAAAATGTTAAAAATAATTTAAACCTGAAAGATTTAAATAAAAGTAACAAAATATGAGAATAGAATTAATTAATAAATTACTTTCTGCCATTTTTAAAAGCAATAGATAAATTTTGACAAATACAATCTCTATAATACATTAATTACATTAATATTATTTATATTGTTTTCATCATCAATTAACAAATCAAATTCCACCACAATGTCTTAAAAAAAAAGAAAAATAAGTTATAATTATACCAAAAATGGGCTGTTTTTCTAGTTCAGGAAGACACACTCTTCCCAAAAACGAAACAAGTAACACACCCTCCCCAGTCGTCCACACAAAAGAGGACATCAAAATCGACGCTTCTATGTTCGTAGGCCACCGAAGTGGCCAAGTTTTAGAGCACTATAAAATCGGTCAAAAAATCGGTTCCGGTGCTTTTGGGTGCGTAAGAATCGGCACCCACATCGCAACCGGCCAAAAACGCGCAATAAAAACAATTCACAAAGAAAGCATCAGTGAAGACCTTACCGAAAGAGCAAAATTTTTCACAGAAGTCGATATTCTCAGAAGAGCAGATCACCCAAACATCGTTAAATTATATGAGTTTTTTGAAGATGAAAAGTATTTTCACATAGTCACCGAATTTTTATCAGGCGGAGAATTATTCGATTATATCATCAAAAATAAGATGCTTTCTGAAAGAGCTGCTGCAATATTTATGCGACAAATATTAAGCGCAGTCGCTTACTGCCATTTGAACAATATTGTGCATAGAGATTTGAAGCCAGAAAATTTATTGTTAGAAAATGACGCTCCTCAGCCAAATTTAAAAGTAATTGACTTTGGAACGTGTGCGATTTTTGATCCTTCTAAGCATATGACAAAAAAATATGGGACTGCCTATTATATTGCCCCGGAGGTGTTGAGGAAAGATTATGATGAAAAATGTGATATGTGGAGCTGCGGGGTTATTTTGTATATTTTGCTGAGTGGAAAGCCACCATTTTATGGGAGGACGGATAGAGATATTTTGAAAATGGTAGAAAAAGGGGAATATTCGATGAGAGGGACGATTTGAACGACGATTTCGCAAGGAGCGAAACATTTGATAAGTAGAATGTTGGATTATAACCCGAAAAATAGAATTTCTGCAAGAGAAGCTTTGATGGATGATTGGCTTGCCCAAAATTGTGCAATAAGTCCTTCAGCACAGTCTATTCCTTTAGCATCTTTGGATAACTTAAAAGCTTTTCGCGCTGAGCAGAAGCTTCAACATGCAGTTTTGACTTTTATTGCTTCACAATTGCTACAAAATGAAGACTCCAAGCAGCTTTCTGAAGCCTTCAGAAATTTAGATAAAAATGGGGATGGAAAAATCAGCAGAGAAGAATTACTTGAAGTGTATTCAGGAATGATGGGATTAGAAGCTGCCAGTGAAGAAGTAGAAAAAATTATGAGACAGGTAGATGCTAATGGATCAGGGTATATTGATTATACTGAGTTTATTATGGCAACTGCTCAAAAAGAAAAAATGATAAATCAAATGAATTTAGAAGCAGCTTTTAAAGTATTTGATAGTGATGGCAGTGGAAAAATATCAGCACAAGAACTTAAAGCACTGTTGGGGAGTGGAGGAAGTGATAATGAGAGTATTTGGAGTGAATTGATAAAAGATGTAGACCAGAATGGAGATGGTGAAATTGATATCAATGAATTTAAAGCTATGATGATGAGTCTTGTGGAGAGTCATAAGTAATGCATATAATTTAATACTTGTGTAATAATTATTTTGTCTGACTATTTTTATTATAAGATCATTTATAAGGCATAATATTTATGAGAAAATTTAAATTTATTTAAGAATTATGATAAGGATAAGATAAAAAATTATAAATAAAAATTAAGTTTAATTATTTCTGTTAATTCATAATAAATAATATAATATGGGAAATCTTTTGAAGGTCTTCGCAATTTTTTCTGTTTTCAGCATTTTATTTTTGGTAGGCGTCATTTAGATTGGACTAGGAATTGCATTGACATGTGAATATGAGTATATACCATTAGACGACAAAAAAGAAGGAGGAAAAACCTGCTTTTGGGCTGCTTTTATCTATGCGTGCATATTTGTGCTCACTCTTATAATCATTTTTATAAAGAGGCGTAGATCCCGTCGAAATTTGACAAAATTTGTAGAAGAGCAAGAACCAAGAGCTCAATTTAACTTTGTATAATTTCTATTTTCTCTGATGATTTCTAATTAAAAGTTCTGCATTATTTGGGTAATTCAGTTAAGGTTAGAATCTCATAAGGTTATTTAAGATTATTTTTAAAATACTAATAATTCACCAATTGATATAAGATGGGTTGCCTACTCGGAGGATCACAGAACGAAGGACAGCCATCACGAGTAAACAAAGACGACAAAGCAATCGCTGAGCTCAAAATCACTCGCGACAAAGTCAAAACATATCAGAAAAAGCTTGAAACCAACATTGAGCACTGCAAGCAAGCAGTCAAACAATGCATCCAAAAAAAGAATAAAGATCGGGCACTTCTTGCTTTAAGAAAGCAAAAATATCTCGAAAAAAACCTAGAAACAACTCGTGGAGAGCTTTTAAATCTTGAAGTTCTCATAAATGACATAGAAAATGCTCAAATCCAGAAAAATATTTATGATTCTTTAAAGAAAGGGACTGAATTTTTGCAAAATATTAATCAGCAGCTTACTATTGATGATGTAGAAAAACTGATGGAAGAAACTTTTGAAGCAGTAGAATACCAACAAAAAGTAAGTGAAGCATTGTCTCAAAATGGACTGAAACAAGATGATAAAGATTTATTGAAAGAACTTGAAAGGCTGGATAGTTTGGAAGCTTTAGAGGTGGATCTTCCAAGTGCTCCT